>JAYGGG010000404.1:0-108385 GCA_036346245.1 Bonia amplexicaulis | reverse complement strand
TTATTTGGTGGTCCACTACGCAAGTCAATCTTTGTGAAAATTATAGCACCACACAACTCATCAAGCATGTCGTCTAGCCTAGGAATAGGATGACGATACCGTATAGTAATGTTGTTAATGGCTCTACAATCTACACACATACGCCAAGAACCATCTTTTTTGGGAACCAAAAGAACAGAACAAGACAAGGACTAAGGCTCTCACGTGACGCACTCCATGGTCCAAAAGGTCTTGGACTTGACGCTGAATCTCCTTAGTCTCTTCGGGATTGGTCCCAGACGCCGCACGGTTTGGCAAGCTCGCTCTAGGGATCAAATCAACTGTGCTCAATCCTCGAATGGGTGGAAGTCCCGAGGTATCTCATCGGGAAAACATCTCTAAACTCCTGCAAAGGTTAGTGACAGGAGCGTGCAAAGTGCAAGGCATATTATCAAGAGAAAATAAAGCATCTTTGCACACAAAAGCATAGCATGTATCATTAACATCATCAATTGCAGCAAGGTCTGATTTTGTGGCAAGCATAACAGAATTTTTCAAATGGAGTACTTGCTGTTTTTCAATTTTATCATATTCCTTTGGATCATTAGCAGCAGCTCTCGCCCTATCGGCCTCTATAATTTCAGCTGGGGTCAAAGGCAGTAAAGTAACTTTCTTTTTCTTATGCATAAAAGTGTATGTGTTACTACTACCATGGTGTAAAGCATCATTATCAAATTCCCAAGGTCGACCCAATAAAAGAGAGCATGCTTGCATGGGAACCACATCACAATCAACATGATCAACATAAGCACCAATGGAAAAATGGACTCGGCATGTTTGCGTTACCTTAGCTTTTCCGAGTCATTTAACCATTGAATATGGTATGGATGTGGATGCGGTCGCGTGGTCAAGCCAAGCTTCTTTACCAAATCGAACTCACCAAGTTGTTGCAACTTCCTCCATCAATGATGACACGTGCGCCGGTTCTTGATTGCAAAGAAGGTCTGAAACAAATTATGGCGTTGAAGTTTATCGGGTTGTTGTACCGCGTCGAGGACGCGCTGCACAATGATGCTCCGTAGCGTCGTCTGTGGACGCCCACCAAGGACGCAGGTCGTCATCACCACCGCTATTGTCGTCCGAGGCGCAGCAACATCATCATCATCCTCCTCGACATCCGGTGCTGATTTAGCCTCCATCTTCGTGGCGATGTATGCCCGCTGGCTAGGGCAATTCTTCCGCACATGACCAAGTCCATGACAGCGGTGGCATCAATGCCGGAGGAGCGACCCGTTGAAGCCACGGAAGAAGAACTCTTGGCTGGACCTCAAAGAATTTTTGAAGAATCGCAAGGCGTGTCATGGAAGGTGGCTTGGTGGCGCTGCTGCCATCTTGTTCACAGTGGTGGAGGAGAACGAAACTCAAGAAGACTTGGGCAGTCCGTCGATGTAGTCGTCATGGGGTGTAGAAGGGTCGTCCGGTGCGTGCCTTAGTTGAATCATGCGTCCTCGCAATTCTTTTTCGCAAGCATAGCAAGGTGGAACAACGGTTGATGAGTAAATTCTTTATAATCAACAATGTCACGAATTTCACGTCGTAACCCCGTAGAAACGACAAATCTTATCCTCCGTGTCCTCAACAACCCCACAACGCACCATACCCTTTTGAAGCTCAAGATAATAGTCTTGAACAGAACTATCACCTTGTTCTAAGCGCTGCAATTTTTTCTCAATTCAAGTTTATATGAGGGAGGAACAAAACGACACGCATAGCTTCTTTTAAGCGCTCCCATGTATCGGGTTGTAAGCGCATGGTACTTAGTTCATTCCACCGATAATAGCAAAGTCCTTAAACTCACTAGTAGCTTGTCTAACTCTATGTTGCTCGAACTAAGTGAGAGTTAAACTTCGCTCTCCGTCATCTCCCAATCAAGATATATTTCAGCATCATAAAGACCGAGAAAAAGATGGAATGGTAAACTTGACTTTAGCAAAGGGTCGTCGTTACCATGACGGTTCGGTTATTACCTCCCATACCATGTCGGTTTTGTGAAGACGACGACGTAGTCGTGCATCTTGTGTCGCCCACGATCAATGTTGCCATCTGCATCATACTGTGGCGCCATCATGATGGTGGCCATCATTGATGTGTGGTAGACGTGCCTCCAATGTGTCCATCCGACCGGTGAGGTCACCATCCGCCGCTCCACCCGCCAATGCCTTCCGTGGTGTTCAATCGGTAATGGCGGCGACGATGGTGTCCAATCTCGCGCCAAGATCGTGAGTGAAGCGTTTTGTTTGTCGGCGCAGCTTGTAGCCGGCCGCGACTAACACACTCGTTGAAATCGACCGGTATCCCGTCCTCTTCGCTTCCGCCATGGTTAGTGGAAATACAGGAAAACAAAAGGATGATCCCTATCAACTACAAAGGAAGGGAAGTGGAACCCGCAAAGGAAGTGGCTTACCAAGCTCTTACAAGTGTGCTTACCAAAGCGTGGGTGGTACAACCGGTGGTCGGTTCGTGATACCTTGTCGAGCGTGGATACGATTGCAAGGTCAAAACGTGCTATCCGTAGTAGATATATGGAGTTTGGAAGGCCAAATATGTCAGTGGAACACAAATCAATAACAGATAGTAATGCTGAATAAATGTCCAAACTATGGTTCTAGTTGCTGGTTTAAATGTGTCCTATATCAAGTATGAGATGATGAACAAGGAGTCAAGAACAGAATATGAAAGCAACGATAGCAACAAAGATGGCCAGACACTGAGAAGCTCAATTCAGCATAAGCACAAAACAAATAAATTGTTGGCACCTAAAACTGTGCTCTGTCAGGTGTTTTTTTTTCTTTTTTTCTTTTTTTTGTTACGGCCACGGATAGCACTCTCTCTCCTCTCTACTATAGCCGAAATTTTTCTTTTTTTTTGTATTTTTTTTATATTTTTTTCACAGAGCATAGCACAGAAATAGGAACCACACAAAGTTGCAACTCAATCGGATGTAAGGAGTGGCCTACAGAAAATAATGAATGTGTCATCAATTCGGTGATTCAATTTCGAGCGAGTACTACACTTTCCAGGCCGAATTTCGGGAAAATAAATTCGCCAAACCCGACAAAGTTGGGGAGTTTCGGATGTAAAATTTAATTTCACCCAATTTCAAAAAAAAAGCAACTGATTTCGAGTCCGTATGCGAAAGTTATGGCCGTTTGAAGATGGACCTCCCAAGCTATGGTTGCTGTGGAGGTCAAAACGAAGATCGGGTGGAGGGAATTTGTGGAATCTGGTGGCGGAAGCTCGGGAAACGTGGGGGATGATGCGGTGTGATCACGAGACGTGATGGATGACGAAAACAGAGGGTTAACAGAGGGTGGGATATGGGTGGGAAAACAAAAACAAAGGGTGGAGGAAACGCGGCGTGACGGCTAGGGTTTGAAGGGTGGTAGCGGTGGGAAAACAACTCAACAAAACACGATCTAAACCAGCAACACAACTCGACTAAGGACACAAACTCAACACTACGGACTCGAATCAACTTGTGCAAAGGCTAAACGAGATCTAGGACAGAAACAACCTATGACTACAATTTTTTGTAGGGCTTTTTGGACTCTAGGACAAAACCGAAAATAACAAAGGAGGGGTAACTCGAACCGGAGGAACACCAAGCTCGATTACCACTTGATGGGAACGGGTCCCGATCTTCCAACAGGTTCGGATATGTTCGATTTGGTGGAGGTGCGACACAATCGATCCGCTTCCGAACGACACGCCCGAACCCCGCAATCGCAGCACCACGCTCTCAGTTATCAACCGTGCGCTGCCCGTTGACCTTGCCAAGAAGGCTATTCCTCGCCTGCGAATCGAAGAACACAAGCAAGAACAAGGAAGAACACAACCAAATTGCAGATATATTGATGAAGCACTCGAAAATTGGGGTTTCACAAACCGATGACGGCGAAACTGTTCAAAGACAGAATTAATCTAAGCAAAACCCAACCCTAATGGTGGGGTGGCGGCTGTATATAAAGGAGTAAGGCGTAAAACCCTGGACGCGTCCTTAATGGACTCCAACACGATACAAAGCCGATCAGCCCAAAAGACGGTGTCGCAGCACCCTGACAGATTCTGGACGTCCACTTGTTTCGACGATTCCGTTGACTCAGAAGGAATTTTGATATGAGACCAGAGCCATTGGAAAGGTTATCTTCTCACCTTTCCATACATATGTGGAACGTCCAAAACGGAGTCCGGATGCGATCTGGGCGTCCGTTTAGTGCAGTTTGGTCCTGACTCGAATTGGATTCGAAGTCGGTTTGAGTTGGACATCCAACATGATTCGTCCGCCTTGCTGGACTTGTGCGCCTCGTAGCCCTTCTCCAGGTACTTCTTGATCCTCTCCATGGTTCCTCTAAATTCAATTGTCGGACGCGAGCTCTAGTGATTGGTCCTTGAATATCAAGTGGAGGAGTGTTGTGTGTATCCGAAGAAGTGATGTCCTCATCATATAGCATATTAAACAATCGTCCGGTACTGGTTAAAAAGGTTTTAAACAAAATGCAAAATTACATATGAGTCCTCAGGCAGTCGGTACTCCAGTCGTTGTCCTTTGGCCTCGCCTGGATTACTCTGATTTGACCACAGCTCCACACCTGTGTTGTGTTTGCCGGCGATCCGCTTTGGAGTATTGTTCTTTTTTCCTCACTCTTTTCAGCTATCCAATTAATCTAAACTATTCATCTCTCTTCTTCTCTCTCTTAGAATACAATCGCCCACCTCTCTACTTTTCCTATCTCATCGCATATTCTGATCACCATTCTCTCTCTGTCGCTTGCTCTCCAATATTTTATATGTAAAGTTTATCAGGCAGTAAGTTCCGTCTCATTATTTTTATAACTCCATTGTAACGTACGGATCTTTAACTAGTATGTAATTATATTTAAGCTGTGCTAAAATTGCTTTCCATCCTAAGCAGAAAATGTCCCGTCATCTAACGATCGATTAGAAGTTCTCCCATGCAATAAACAAAGACGCACGAAATAACTAACGAAAATGGGAACAATTATGATCGAAATTTTAATTTCATCGAGAATAGAGAACAAAATCAAGTCAAAGAAAAGGCCGATCGATACCGTATTCTAGTAGTAGTTCTGACCTGATGTCTAGTTTTCGTTTCGCTGGAATATATCGAGTGCTTATTATAACTTGAATATGGTAATTACAACATTTTAAAGTACATTATTCTAAGGTCGGCCAATAAAAAAGATTATGTTATCCCGAATTTATGTCAAAATGCAAAGTTCTGTCTTTTCTATAAGAAGTTTGTCCAACCAAAACTAAACGACGTCCTATGTTGTGCTTGCCAAGAATCATTGCTTTCATATTTCGTCGCTCAGCCAAATGAAAGTAGTGATGGGATATTACTGTATGTAAAAGAAGCAAATACAAATATTGCACGCCACCTACAGCGATTGAATTGATATGTTGTAATCCTGGAAGTCTTACTGTCGGTGGTTCCCTTGAAAAACACTACATGCACATTCCTGATGGCCGTATATGATATTTTGTTCTGAAGTCCTCACAAGGCACAACGTTACACTCCATTCATTCATGCCATGGTCAACTGGACCTTGTGCTTTTGATCCCTTTCAACTTCCAAGGTTAATTGGCTATAGGTATCTTAGGCCATCTTCAATGTTTAGGTTTGGAGGGATGTTTAGAGAGAACTTTTGCTTGCCACATACCCCTTTGATCACGGATGTATAATGTTTTGGATATTGACATAATCTCTACATGCAACTATCACTACTTTTTATATAAAAATATTCATTAAAAATACAAAATTATTACATTATAGAAATAATTTTCATAACTAATCTAATGATATTATTTTTATTTGACTAATCTAGATAGTTTTTATATACAAGTTATTAAAGTTAAAAAAGTTTGACTGCATAATTGTTAACACATCCTAATTGATTACTAGATACTACAACACTCTTAAACATGCACTACGAAGAAATGCTTGCATCAGGAAAGAGGGCTATATTTTCTCTCGCTTAAGCATCCGTGTGAGAGCACCTTGCATTGGATATACTAGATTGATAGGCGCGGCGTCACGCCGCGCCAGCCACCGTACGTACTAAAATAAAAGAGGCGATAATTTGCGAGGTGTTTTTTTTAAAAAAATTAGGGGCGAAAACGTATTTTCGAAAAAGGCGGAGGGCTTTTTTGAAAAAATCAAGAACTTACACGTAAAAAAACAGGGACCCGTGCGCAATTTCCGAAAATGCGGGGGGCCATCCTGCAAAATGGAGGGGCTGAAAAAATTTCCAGGGACCTTTTCGCGAGAACCAAGGACCTATACGTAATTTCGGAAAAATACAGGGGTTTTTTCGCAAAATTGGTCACCAGACCGTACGAAGATTCGTTCTCCACGCGTCGCGCGGAGCGCCTGGGTGAGCTGACGTGGGCGCGCGAGGAGCGGGGCATCCCCCGAACGTAATAGAGGGGTTATAAGCAAACATATTGCAAGCCAGCTTAGTTTTCTCTTTGCATGTGCAATGATAATATTAATATAGACCATGCTTTTTTAAGGCAATATAGACCATGCCTTGTTTTGGCTATCCTTGACGATGTGAGCTGTTGTAATATATACGATATAAGCAAATATTCGAATTTAATTCTAGCATAATTATAAATAAAGACATGATCATAGCAGCATTCTAATGACTTAAGCAACGAACTGAGAGACCATGTGAGGTCATCCCGTGTGTATGATGAGTAATTGACATCGGCTTAGAGAAGTCGAGTTTGAGTTGGTTGGTTCGGACCATGTCGTTCTCCAGTCCTTTTCTTACTTTGGTCAGCACTTTCAGTTTTGCTTCTTTTATCTAGCTAGCTATTTTCGGTAGTATTTATTTTTCATTTGGTGTTTCGTTTCGGATGTTCAGTCTGCAGTCTTTTGCCATTCAGTCTCATTTCCAGTTTGCTAGCATTGCTGTACTTTGGGGTAATTTTTAAAAAAGGCACCATTCACCCTCCCTCTGTTGCCATTTCCGATCCTACACGAATACATGTAAAAACGTTAAGCTATTCCACCAGAATACTAAGCTCAGCATATATACTATATATGTGATAGAAATCAGCATAAGACTAAGGTTTAGCATGTTATTTATTGCTCTCACAAAGATAGTTGCATAAGATTTGATCTTGACCATCACAGCAATGACTAAATGTAATCTTGATTATATATGAAAGCCTATAGATTAGATCTTGAGCATAAATCAATCCTTGCTTTTTAAATGAAACTACCTGATCACAAATATACCTTGCTGAACATAATCAATTCTCCCATTCAATTAACATGAACATCACTGATTATAGTAGCACAAGAGTATTCAAAAATCAACTATAGTGACTGAAATAAATCACAGAAATCTGAACCGAAACTACACTGAGCAACAAGTATTGTCAAATAGCTTCAATGATCAGAGTATAACAATAGCAAGTCAACCGAATGCTCAAGACTAATCTATACTCAATTTCATATACAATTTCAGATTTTCATGTCATATCATCATTGAGGAATAGTGCTTAGCCCACAAAATCACTTTGCAATATCTTCAAAATGGTAATCTGACAAGAACAGAAGCAAAGTAATATGAATGCCGAAATACTCACAACTCCAGTGGTACTCAAAACCACCGAGTAGAAATCCAGGCAAGGCACGCCTCAAGGCGCTGTCCCAGAAAACCAAACGCCTCGCAATACTACACAAGGAAACGAGGTTGATGGAGATACAATGCCGGCCTTCGAACTTCAGCACACAGAGAAGAACGAAGTCGAGCAAAATCCCCAAATACCTTTATGCCAAGTCTCAAAGAGATATGGCACATGAATTTGCATAGGGAACACCGGAGAAGATCAATCCAGACCGCTATAACGTCAGCGCTAGTGAGAAAACACGGCGGGACAACAGCCTCAAGGCTCAAACCGAGTCAAAACCAAGAGAAAAAAGAGATCGAGGAGGATAGCTCACAGATTTCTTCAGGTGCCAAGAGTGGAGAGAAGTGCCATCTTATATAGGGAGGCGAGGAGGTGAACGGCGGACTGCAGCCAACGGTCGGCGCCGAGGTGCACGGGCCGATGGCGCCTTCATCGTCGGCACCATCGATGTGAGACCTAGCCGTCATAGGACTCGGTCAGACTGAGCTCTCCCAGGCGCACGCGAGAGAGCCGACACCTTATCCGCTTTGTTGTCCCACCGACGGGTGGGACGAACCTTTTATTTTTTTTTCTTTTCTCAATTAGAAAATTATCAAAGTACCCTAAAAAATTCAACGTGAGCAACCACGACTGTTTATACTGAGCTGAAAAAAATCAGCTCCACACAATCACACTAGCCTCCCCAAATCGGGGTTAGTTAGCCTTGAAGCAATCACAAGGGGCCGGGGGGGCAACCTTCAACGTGCTTTGAGCCATTTTTTCTTTTCTTTCTGAGATCAGGGAGGTTTATAAATCAATATCAGAACTACAGTCATCACGCAGAAAAATTCAAGAGAAAATCCGATATTTGAAGCCATAGACATTGATGTCTTCTGCTCGTTTCGGCTTCAATTTCTGACTTCTAGCTTATTTTTCACTATTCATAAATTTCATCTTTTTCTGAATTTTTAGTTTTTTTGAGCTTTTTTATCGGTTCTTTTTTTCGTATTCGTTTGCGTTGTCCGTGATGAGCTAATATATTTTTTCTATTTTTAAATTTTTTTAAATTTAATTACGTCAAATAAATTATCTTCAGTTATAGTAAAATTTTAACCGCTACAGTGTAATTTCAGCTATAAGTCGACCGCAAGATCGATCAGCCTTCCTACATAGATAACTACTTACAAAACGAAGTCGATATACAGCAAAGGTCCAGCCCTAAAACAAGTGTTTCTC
This sequence comes from Bonia amplexicaulis, assembly GCA_036346245.1. Taxonomy (NCBI): domain Eukaryota; kingdom Viridiplantae; phylum Streptophyta; class Magnoliopsida; order Poales; family Poaceae; genus Bonia; species Bonia amplexicaulis. The sequence continues at coordinate 99,466 of JAYGGG010000404.1, read as the reverse complement.
AACTTTGGTACGGAATATTGAATGGGACAAAGTGGTAGTTCAGTTCAACTCTCTCCACATGTGGTGATCCTATTGTTTTTGTCATATATAAATTGATCGTCTACTGACTACTATTTTTTTAGCAAAATTGGCTACATGACATTTAAGGTCGTATTCTTTTCTGCTTCTAAAAGCTGTTTTTCAGCTTTTCTATAGTAATTAGTTTTTAAATAGAGTATCTTTTTAAGATACGATCTACTAGTTAATTATAGTATATACTATACCGACTTCATTTATATCAGCAAAAATCACTCGTGAGTTTCTATTACTCTGTAATCTCTCACATGAACAACCTAAAAGTCATAAACTACAACCAAAAACCACAAGCTGTAGTAAAAAAGAACATGTCCTAAATCTAGTGTGTTTGCTCTAGGAAATTATCATTTTGTGTTTTTGCTGAAAGTCATTAAATTTTGATGGCTCTTTCCTGATAAACACTTCACCCATTAAAATATTATTTTTGGCTGGGAGTGGAGAAAGAAGTCAGATGAAAAGTCTATTTTGCCCGTTAACCGCCGACCCACATGCCCTGTCGGCCCCACTGTTAGCCTTCTCCACACTCTCCCTTCATATCTTGCTCTCCTCCACACTCTCCCTTCATATCTTGCTCTTCTTCTTCTGGGTCCTCCCACTGAGTACAAGCTCCAGTGAAGGGCTTGCCAACAACACCCACGATGAAAGGAAGGAGAATGGTCAAGTAGCCATTTTAGTTTGTTTCTCTCTCCTAATTAGTTAGATATTATATTTTAACGGTCAGAGTGTCCAAGACAAAATTACCCTCTAGTTCTGTATAACGGCTAATTCAAAAAAAAAAAGGGCATGCGGCAACCCGGTCTACAAGCGTGCATGGTTTTTTTATTCGGAGAAAAGTGTGCAAGTGTTGGAATAATGGACCTTGGTCCATTCTTTCATCAATAATTCCAAAAAAAATCTCAAAGGCCCACTCATACATGGTGGCATGTGGAAAATTTTAGTACCACATTGCTAGCTAAGATGGAGAGACACCATCTTATAAGTGGAGCTTGTCTAGCCTTGGTGAAGCAAGAGAAAGAAAGATTACACGCTGCTCGCGCCTCGCCGCACTGTGCTTGCTGTTGCGCCGACGACGCGTGAATGGTACGGCTATTTCAGGTTCGGCCATAGGTCCAACGCAACTTTCTTTTGCTCTTTTGTTTTTGCCATGCACTTGTGTCAGAATATAAGGAGACGACATTTAAAAATGTTCTAGTATTAATTACGATTAATGCATCTTCTGTTTCTGAAAATTGCAATTGATGTTTCCATCTGAAGTCTATAAGAAGCAAACTCTGTGTATACTTCCGCATCTGAATCTGAGTGTGTTTTGTGTTCCATTGCCTCTGTGCTATTCTGGCTACTTCTGAAAAATGCAATTGATGTTTCCATCTGAAGTCTATAAGATGGAAACTTTGCGTATACTTTCGCATCTGAATCTGAGTGTGTTCTGTGTTCCATTGCCTCTATGTTGTTCTGGATACTTCTGAAAAATGCAATTGATGTTACCATCTAAAGTCTATAAGAGGGAAACTCTGCATATATTTCCGCATATAAATCTAAGTGTGTTCTGTGCTCTATTGCCTCTACGTTGTTCTGGGCACTCCGTCCCTTCGCCAGCGTGCACCGGTCGTGGGGAGAACAGGCTCAAGCCATTATCCTTGGGATCCCTGATAGGAGAGGGTGAATCAAGTTTTTGAGAGCGACTCGCTGATCGCTATGCTTCTCGCATCGAATGCTTCTGCATCTTCTCTACAATGATATCTTTTTCTTCACCGCAATGCTCTTCGCATCGGTAACATCTAGTAGTTTGTAGTTTTATGTAATTGTCAGTAAGAATATATATGTATTGTTATTCATAATACTTCATGCTAGTTCATGCTCATGAAAGACATATGTGCACAATCCAGTTTATGCTTTTACCCATGTTTAGCATTTATATTGTTCTTGTAGTCATGATTTATTTGCAGAACTATTTAATCACTAAAGTGCTAAATATTCCAATAATCCAAAAACCTGATGATGAATTTGATAGGCACTTTGTGATGAAAATGACTAATTTTGCCGAGGCAATGAAACTAGAGAAGTTCTGTGGTGTGAACTTCAAAAGATGGCAAACGAGAGTCAATCTGTGGCTCTCGTCTTTGAATGTGTTTTGGGTTGCCTTTGGGAGACCTGAGGGAGATCTTACTCCCAAAAAGGAATAGGAGTTTAAAGTAGGCAACACAACATTTGTGGGATGCATTCTTAGCATTCTTTCCAATCGTTTATGTAATGTGTATATGCACATGATAGATGCAAAGGAAATATGGGAGGCATTTGAACATAAGTTCGCCGCATCAAATGCTGGCAGTGAATTGTGTACCATAGAGCAATATCTTGACTACAAGATGGTTGAAAATTGTTCTGTAGTCGAGTCTCATAAAATACAATTCATTGCGAGGGAGCTCGATCACCTCAAATGCACATTACCTAACAAATTTGTGGCTAGAGGCATCATTGCCAAATTGCCTTCTTCATGGGGAATTTTTCCATATCTCTAAAACACAAGAGACAAAATATTTCCATTGAGGATCTAATCGTGTCTCTTGATGTTGAAGAGAAAGCTTGGGCGAAGGATGTGCATCCTAAGGTGGGCAAGGGACAATCCAGTGCCAATGTCGTACAAGCCACCAACTTTAAGAAGAATAAGGAGGCAAACAAGGAAAAATATGTCTGTTATGTTTGCGGTAAGGACGGCCACTAGGCCAACAAATGCCCTAACCGTAAAGGCAGAAAGAATGAGCATAGTCAGACTAAGTCTGTAAATATGACTATTGGTGATACTGGTGTAGGGACATCTAGATATGATAGTTTACCTACTGTTCTTTCAATCTGTCAGTTTATCAACTAGTGGATTGAGATAAGGGCTAATATTCACGTATGTGCTCATGTATCCTTGTTTTCTTCTTATCAGGTCGCACGGGCTTCCTCTGTCTTAATGGGGAACTGTCCGTATGCTTCTGTTGTTGGTGTTGGCATGGTAGATTTGAAGTTTACTTCAAGAAAGATCATGTGGCTGAAGAATGTGCAGCATGTACCCTCAATAAATAAGAATCTCGTCAGCGGCTCCCTTCTCTGTAGAGATGGGTATAGTAGTCATTTCTAAATTTGGACTCTTTATTTGAAAAAGGCTATGATTATGGAGACTTGTTCCGCTTTTCCCTTTCAGAGTTTTATAATAAGGTTGTGAACCATATTTGTGATCCAATTAATGGGGATGAGGCCAACATTTGTGTAAGATCGAAGAGACTGACTAGAGGGGGCATGCATAGGAGATTTTAAAATTCTCTTCTAATTTATTTGGCTAACACCAAGTTTATAATGTGAAAGCGTAAATTAATTTGGTTTAGCAAAAATAAGGGATAAATCAACTAGCTTCACCTAAGTGCACCAACAAGCTAAGTTTATATCAAAGTTTGCAATCCGAGGATGACAAGCAATCAATTTATTTCTATGAATATAAATTGCTTGAATGTAAATGAAGTACAAGAAAACAAACTACAAAGACACGGTTTCTTTCTACCGTGGTGTTTGAAGACTTACCTGTCTCCCCTATTCCACATTAAGGTATGTCTAAACTAATTGGGCTGGCTCCACAAATTAAGTTAACACCTCAATTCCACTAGTGGTAGCTCTTGTTCTGGGTAGGTGAGCTCCAACCTTCATAATACGCCAGATCTTCTCACAACCTTCGTTTAGAAAATCACCACACATGACGTCTCCAACGCTATCTATTAGTCGACAACCTCTAAGAGTAACAAGTCAAGCCCCTTGCTTGACTCTCACGATGTGCAATGAATGCACAAACTCAAGTGGATACAAAATCCACCTCTAGATGTAACACATGCAATCTAGAGCCTTTCTCTTTGCTCACAAGGTGCAACACATGCACAATAGAGAGGAGAACCTCATACTAGCTCAAGAGAGTGAAATGGAGTGCCAAAGGTTGTCTTCCCACTGGCCAAGGAGGTATTTATAGCCCACACCATAAAAACTAGCTATTGGAAGCAAGACACCTGAAAAATCAGGGAAATCGGTAGTACTATCGGCTTAGGGCTGGTACTACCGCTCCTCTCATAACAGTCAGAAAATTAGCTGTTAGACTAGAATTGGTAGTCGTTACAGACTGAATCAGTAGTACCGCCAACCATTTACCAGTACTACCGCAACACGGTAGTACCGCTCCACACATACGGAACTACCAATCTCATTCGAAGAGAAAACCTTTCAAAAGGTGCCTATCTGGAAAAAAATGTACTGCTACACAAGCGGTTGTACCGCAAGTCCGGTAGTACTACTCACATGGAGCCGGTAGTACCGCAAGCAAGTTGGACTGCTCACACAGAGCTAGTACTACCGATCATCGACCACAATGGTCTTCGACTCTATTGTTTGATTCAACCACATAGGTCTTCGACCACGCTGGTCTCTGACCACGTTGGTTTTCACCATACAGGTCTCCGACCACGCTGGTTTGACCATACTAGTTCAGTCATGTTGGTTCAATCACATAGATCCTTAACCACACTGGTCCTCGACTACGTTGGTTCTACCCCGTCAGTCTTCAACACATAGGTCTTCAACCACCATGTCAATTTTCAACCATATCGATCTTTGACCACTATGTCGATTTTCGACCACACAGCTCTTCGACCATGTTGATTTTTGACTACATTGGTCTTCAACCACTAACAAACACAGTAGTATTGTGATCCTAACGGCGGTAGTTCTGTCCAGCAGTAGTACCGCATGACACATAGCGGTAGTTCTGATTATTCTGAAAGGTGCATATACTTCAATAGATTTTGTAAAAAACATTTACAAATTATACTATCATGCACAAAAGCATCAAACATGATTCCTAAGAAGTTGCAAAATTTATTTGCACACTTTTGGAATTATGACACAAGGTATATGTACATGGACTCAATATGTTTGCAAAACAAATTTGCAAACCTAAGTAACATGCTACAATTATGATATATGAGTTTCAATCATTTGCAAAATATATTTGCAAACATAAGATTTATACCACAAGGAGTAGGAAACATGAACTTCAAACACTTGTAAAACACATTCACAATCTATAGTCCTATGCTACAAGGATTCAATACACGAGCTTCAACCATTTACAAAACACATTTGCAAATATAAGCATCTTGCTACAGAGAGCTATAATAAATGAGGTTGAGCTATCAAAATATGATGAGACTCAAGCTACTAGACATGACCCCTCTTAACAGTATGACAACCTATACTAGCAATCCGGTCTTCCAACCAAACACCAAGACTGGTACAACACTAAAAACACATCCTTAACCCTAGCTAGTCGTATCTTTTCCTTGAGCATCCTCGTGAAGCTTGATGACGCACATCTTTACTTCAAATCCAGGTCATTGTTTTGATATGCATCAACCCATGATGCATCTTTCACTTAAACTCCATCAACACATGATGTGTCTTCTCTTGACTTGATGATCAACTCATAATCATCTTATCTTGGACATGCATCAACTCATGATGTATTCTCTTCTTGATGACCTTCAATTCATGAAGTCATCTTCCATCCCGCATCTTGACTTGATGATCTTCAATATATGAAGTCATTCCAAGTTATCCTCATTTGTGAAACCTAATCTATTCATCCAATTCATGAAAAATGTTAGTCCACAAATCAATTGCCATCAATTACCAAAACTTCACCATTAATTCATAATGGAGGGACTAGATTATACAACTTTCCTTTTTGGTAATTCATAACAATCTCAACAAATAATGAGATAAAAGATTGATTTGTGAGTATACAACATGTACACAATAATTGTATACTCTAGAATAAGCTTTCTACATAATTAACTCATTTGAATGAAAGTGTTTATCTTTAAGATTAATTGTTAGCAAAGCCTACATATCTTGTTGTCATTAATCATCCAACTATTAACACACAATGGAGAAACTAGATGACAACCAAATTACAAATGATTGTGTTTAAATCAATCAAGAGTATATATAAACTACACAAGTTTTATATACTCAAAGTATATATTTCAAAGTATAGATCCTAATATGTGTTGAAAGGGAAACATGGATCAATACTTAATGAAACTATAAAACATAGAGTGAATTCCTTCTAAATGTGTGCATACAAGAATGTATAATTTAGAATATAAGCACATATTCATCTTAGAGTTTTGGTTGAGTTCAATCTATATTTTGGATTTAAGGAATGTAATAAAATATAGAAATGTGATGTCGAATGCTTACCTCTTATGATTTTCACCTTTTCATCCAAATGAGACTAAGCAGTATCATAATCAACAAACGAGTTAGTCTCATGTTTATATTTATCATTAATCACATCCAAGTGTCACATTTACATTTATCATTGATCACATCCAAATGAGACTTAGGCAATATTATAATTAATAAACAAGTTAGTCTCACTATTGCATTTATCATTATCACCAAAACCAACTTATTGGAGCTTAAACTTACAATTTGGCACTCATGTTTGTGTCACATAAATTTGGGTTGCATGTCTCGGCTATCCAATTTAAATTTAATTCCAAAATTTTTCATAGTCAAAGGTTCTAAATGCCAAACTTGTGTGCTAGCAAAACAACCACATAAACCTCATAAGGGTATATGACATGTGTCATATTTACATATATTTAGCTGTCATTTTACCCATGTAATTTTTGCATTTTTAAACCATTTATCATCATTTACACACTTTTCTAAAATTAATTGCTCTAATTAGACCATTTCACATTTTTTGCAATTTTCCATAGGCTGGCGCGATCGAGGTGCATAAACAACAAATCTGGACTTTCGGGACTGCTCTGTACTGATGTACACATCGTCATGGATGCTAGGATCAAATTGTGATTAAATCGGAGTTTCCAAGGGCCAGAACGGAAGAAATCAAATGAGGGAAGGGTCTCATTATAAATTCTAATAACTGGGAGGACTAAACTACAAAAGTGGAAAAATCCCCAATCCTGGCCACAAAACCCTAGTCGCTGCCTGGGATTTCTTCTGGACTCTGGCTTTCTTCTCTTCCCTTGCCCCCTTTTGCTGCTCCTCCCTTTTCTTCTGCTCTGGCACCGGTGAAACTAGGCCAGCTCGCCGGCGGCGGTCGACCACACTGCAGCCTCTGCTCTCCCTTCGCATCCGACGTGCCACACCAAATCACCACCTCTCTCCGCCTTCTTCCCCTCTCCCCTGTTGCTCGTCTCACCGAGCGCCGTCGTCTGTCCCATCTGCTGCTCCTCCCTAAATTTCGCACCCTATTGCTTCAGCCACCACAGCTTCTGTTCCCTCTCTAATCCCATCTCTCCAATGGCCGGCCATGCTTCCCTCCCTTGGCCCCCCTATTGCTTCTCCTCCCTTTCCCTTCTTCGCCACCACGGATGGTCATTGGACCAACGCCATCCATCCTCCGGTCACCACCGAGACACACTTTCCTTCGACCACCTCTTATTCCCTAACCTCCCTTGTGCTTCTCATGCACTGCCTCTACTGCTCAAGCCACCGGTCCCTATAGTCTCCCTTCAGTGAGCCGCCAAGTCCTCTGCCGAGATCCACCAAGCACCGAATCGCAGCTCTCCATCGCCACCGATGCCGACGAGCTCTGATTCTTCTTCACCAACCCTGACTGCTACTACTACCTCCCCTCTACTATAGCCTCTTCCTCGGTTTACCTCCAATTCCTCTCCCTCTCTTGTTGCTTTTCTTAATCACTGCTCAATTTAAAAGATAATGGTCTACTATTAGTTTGTGGTTTACTACACTGAGATGTGAACTATGATGTATGCATGTGATTGTGCTTTGTTAATTTGTTCCAGAATTTCTATATGTTCATGTTATTGGTAGTTTAATTCTAGAATTTGTGCTTGTTTGTTATCTATTATGGTGTTGTGATCTTGTGTTAGTCATTTAATTGTTCTCTGTGATCAGTATCTATTGATAAGTAATTAGTAATCAGTTGTAGTCTCTATTTAGTTTTTATGTGTTATATGTGTAAGAAGTTAACTTGTGAGTTGTGCTTGTGTTCAATGATTTGTCAGTCCAGCATCTGTGTTTGTCTTTGTGTTTGTGTTGTGCGATTTAGCGAGTCGGCGACCGTTTCCTCTCCTTGTGCTGTCTCAACTCCCTCTTTGCTTCTAGTCCTTCCTTGTGCTTCTCGACATCCCCCATTTCTTCTTTTCGCAGTTGGTCGTTAGTGAGGTCATGCAGTCGTTCATAGTTCTATGCTTGTGTTGTCCTGCCGCCGTCATCTAGTTAGCCATCGACCGCTTTCTCCTTTGTTCTCTCTTTACTCCCTTCGTGCTTCTAGTCTTACTCAGTGCTTCTCGACTTCCTCGTTCTTTCTCGTGGTTGGTAGTTGGTTAGGTAGTTCAACTTTTTTCGTTTGTGTAGTCGTTTGTTTGTCGTTCATGCATGTTCGTTCATGTATCTCTCATCGTGTAGTTCATTCGGTCGTGTGACTCAGTTGTTCATCTTGTCATTTTTGTTTAGTCGTTTTCATTGTTTAGGTTGTTTAGCTATTTGGTAGTCGTTTTAGGTTTAGTTTTATGTTCTATCCTCAGTTTCGTTTGACCTAGTTTTAGCTGAGCACCAATAGCCTCAGTGTAGTCTCTATGGAGAACATGACACTCATCGCTATTTCAGTGGCAACCCATGCACTTGCGGGTGTGCTATTTTTGCACAATCAGTATGGAGAAAATAAATTTGGCACTTTAGAACTCATACATTTTCAGATCTCTGTGAAATGATTGGTGTGTTGATGAAAGGAGGGAAAAGATATTTCATGACTTTAATTGTTGATGCTACTAGATATTGTTATGTGTATCTATTGAAAACAATAGATGAGGCTTTAGACTACTTTAAAACTTATAATGCTGAAGTTGAGAACCAACTAGAAAGAAAAAATCAAAAGAGTAAGGTCGGATCATGGTAGAGAGTATTTCTCAAATGAGTTCTCGCACTGTAGAGCATAGAATTATACATGAGAGGACGCCTCCTATTTGCCTTAATCCAATGGTATTGTTGAAAGACGTAACCGCATATTGAGCGACTTGGTTAATGCCATGTTAGATACTGTGGGTTTATCTAAGGCATGGTGAGGGATGCTGTATTGACCTCGAATCATGTTTTGAATAGAGTTCCCACTAAGAACAGTGAGATTACCCCGTATGAAGGATGGAAAGAGAGAAAACTATCACTATCCTAGTTGCGCACCTGGGGGTGTTTGTCAAAAGTCAACGTATTGATAATTAAAAAGCACAAACTTGGACCTAAAACTGTGGATTGCGTCTTTTCTAGGCAATGCTCATTGCAGTAGTGCCTATAGGTTTCTAGTAGTTAAGTCCGATGTATCTAACATACATGTCAATACAATAATGGAGTCTCAAGATACTACATTCTTTGATAATATATTCCCATGAAGGATATGCATAACTCTACTATTCAAGCAAATGATTTAACTCCGAACCCATAATTCCATTGATCATTCAGAACACACACACAAACAAATCCTCGAGAAGGATGATAGTGTTGCTCCTAGAAGGAGTAAAAGATAAATGATTGAAAAACCTTTTGAAGATGATTTCACTGTGCACCTTGTGGATGATATTCCCAAATCCATTTCAGAGGCATATGCATCTCCTGATGCATAGTACTAGAAGAATGTGGTCCATAGTGAAATGGATTCCATTCTCGCTAATGGAACTTGGGAAATCATTGATCATCCAATGGTTGTAGGCCAGTTGGATGTAAGTGGGTGTTTAAAAAAAAGCTTAGGCCTGATGGTATTATTAAAAAGTACAAGGCACGACTTGTAGCCAAAGGTTATACTCAAAAGGAAGGTGATGATTTCTTTGATACTTATTCACCCATAGCTAGATTGACCACTATACGAGAACTATTATCCTTGGTTGCTTCACATGGTCTTATTATCTATCAAATAGATGTTAAGACAACTTTCCTTAATGCAAAGCTAGATAAGGAAATCTATATGGAACAGTCTGATGGTTTCATGGTAACTGGTCAAGATGGCAAGGTTTGTAAGTTACTGAAACTTTATATGGTTTCATACAAGCACCTAAGCAATGGCATGAAAAGTTCGATATAACTTTAACATCTGCAGGCTTTGCAGTAAACAAAGTCAATAGATGTGTGTACTATCACTATGGTGGGGGTGAAGGGGGTTATATTGTGTCTATATGTTGATGACATACTTATATTTGGAACAAATCTTAACGTGGTTAGTGAGGTTAAGTCCTTTTTGTCCTAAAGTTTAAACATGAAAGATCTGAGAGAAGCTGATGTAATTCTAAACATCAAGCTGATCAAGGGTGAGGATGGGATTACACTTCTGCAATACTATTATGTAGAAAAAGTCTTGAGCCAGTTTGGCATATAGATAGCAAGCCTTCTCCAATGCCTTATGATCCTAGTCTAATACTTCAAATGAATCAAAGACTAGGAAAGGATCAACTGAGATATTCTCAGATTATTGGTTCATTCATGTACTTAGCTAGTGCTACTCGGCCTGACACCTCATTTGCTATAAGAAAATTAAGTCAATTTACCTCTAATATGAGAGATGATCATTGTCATGCGCTCGAGTGAGTTATACGATGAGTTATGGAATTAATTATATCGATACCTAGTGAACTCGAAGGGTATAGTGATTCCAATTGGATATCCGATGTTATAGAGGTTAAGGCTATAAGTGGGTATATTTTCACTCTAAGTGGTGCTTCTGCCTCATGGAGGTCTTGTAAACAGGCAATATTGACGAGGTCAACTATGGAAACAGAATTCACAGCATTGGACACAGCCACTGTTGAAGTAGAATGGCTACGTGAACTCTTGATGGACTTACCGTTGGTTAAAAAACCGATTTTGGCTATCCTGATGTACTTTGATAATTAAACGGTTCTCATTTGAGAGACCATGTGGTGGTCATCCCGTTGAGAATGATGAGTAATTGACATCGTCTTAGGAAAATTAGAGTTTGAGTCGGGTGGTTCGGACCTAGACGCTTGCGTGGCGAACGGCTCGGTCGGACTTGGTCAAACTTATCGTATGGGTTTAGGATGCATATTCGATGACTCGGCTGTGTTTGATCTCTATTTACGCTTTCATGTATCGAGCGGTGCTATTTGACGTGTTACTTGTCCGTGGTCGCAGGACGCCGAGGCGGAGTCGTGGCGAGACACGGTGGACCGTACTAGGCGCAGGTGGCGCTGAGGTCAGAACGGTCGGGATGTGTCGAAGACGACATGGACTCGAGGTGGTTGCGAGGCGTACATGACAAGGAGCACGGAAGCTTCCCGGAAGGTGCAGGAGGGGCGAAATGGTCATTTCGCGAGGCTGCACAAGTGGGAGCGGGCTCCGTTAGGGTTTAGCCGGCGTAACGGGTTGGAGACCCATTAGCCAAGGGCTATAAATAGAGGTGAGGGGCTGCATACCCCTTAGGACACTTGAGAGTGAGTTAGGGTTTTGAGAACTCATTCATTCCTTTGTGTGGGTTGTGTTCCTCCCAAGAAGTATGTGAGGCTCTTGGTGTTCTTGAGGATTGAGAGGGAGAGAATGATTTGAAAATCTTGTAATCACTACTCTTATTCTAATGTTCATGCGTATGGGGACTTCTTTGTGTTCTTAAGAGTAGTAGACAGCATGTAATCATTCTATTTCTTTGATCTACTGTCTTGAGAGCAAACAGTTTTTGAATTCTTTCTTCCAGAGATTTCTTGGCTGCAATCTTCCTCTGTTGTTTGCCTCCCTCTGTTTGTCTCGTTTCTTCTAGGTGTTGATATGAACTTGTGTGAAGAACCTTCTCAGATTGCTGCTCCTTGCTAGAAATTCTTGTTCTTGATTCCTTTCTTGCTTGTCTGCTCAAGATTGGTAATAGCCAGAACCGAAAGTCATTGATTGGCCAGCTTTTTCAATCTTGAAGGGAAGCAAATTCTTAATCGGTTATGCATTGTCATCAGTTTTTCTGATCTCTTTTTAGTTTTGCTAGACTTTGTTGTTTGCTGTTTCTTTCTGCAGTTCATGTTCCTTTATTTTAGTTCTTTTACTGGTTCATGTTTTCAGCAGAAGAGACTGTTCTCGGATGCTTTTTGCAGTGGCGACCTGGGCAGGAAATAGCAGTAGACTGCATGTAAGATGCTTCTTGCTTTTTACTGTTAAATGAATCATTTGCCTTATCTGCTCACTTCTTGAGACAGGCCAACTATTTATTTTGATTTCTCAATTACCTTGGCCTGAGATGAGCGGTGTAAGATCGAAAGCTTCTCTGTGCAGTCCTTGTCTTGACAAAAACGGCAGTATAATCTTTCTTGTTGTCGATTTTTGAGATCTTTGTTCCAGCCGGTTGCATTCTGAATTTAGTGTTCTTCTTTCTGTTTGCAATTTTTCGGCTAAACCTGATTGTCTTGTGTCGGCAGCTCATTTCTTGCTTTCCCTTTTCTGAGTCTAGCTTTTTCTTTTCAGCTCATTTTCTTGCTTTCCTCTTCTCTTTGTGTTGGCGGCAGACTGCCTGACTGCAGGTAGCTTTTCTTTGATGACCTTTGTCCATTTTGCATGCGATCAAACAATGATATTTTCGGTTGAATTTTTACTTGGTGGTCTCGATTTATGCAGAATTTTTCGATGTCGCATGCTCCAAATTTCAGAGAAATTAATTTTAATTTTCTCGTGAGATGTTGTGTTTTGCATCTTCTCGAAAAATCGGTGTCTGCAATTTTCGGGCGATTTTCAAGAGAACGACATTCACCCCCCCTCTGTCGCCATTTCGGTCCTACAATTGGTATCAGAGCCAGGTTAGCTCTTCTTGATAGATCTTTAACCGATCTCAAGAGCCATGGCGACGGACAAGTACTCGACCAAGCCCCCGATCTTTGATGGGATCGATTTTTCATTCTGGAAGAGTCGGATGGAGACCTACATCCAGGCTCAGGGCTACGCCATCTGGCGAAAGGTCAAGGTCCAGTTTGTTGTTCCCGCCAATGAGAACATCAATGCCGGGAACATGGCTGATGTTGAGGCAAACGCAAGGGCGAGGAACATCATCATTCAGGGATTGAGTAGAAGCGAATTTGATCGCATCTCTCACCTGACGTCGGCCTTCGATATTTGGGTAACCCTCAATGCTTACCATGAGGACACCACCCAAATAAAGACGGTGCGACAAGACCAGTTCAAGCGCGAATACAGTAAATTCTAGATGCTTGCTGGTGAGTCCCTTGACGAGTGCTTTTCTCGCTTTCACAAGATTTTGAGCAACCTCCGAGTCGTCGGTCTCACATACTCCGACTCGGATAATGCTCGACAAATTCTTTCTGCACTCGATCTTAGGGTTTGGGAAATGAAAGTGACTACCATCAAGGACACCACGGACCTCTCGATCCTGACTCTTGATGCGCTTTACTCGCCCTCAAGACTCACGAGATTGACATAGTCTCTCGTCGGTCAAGTCTCGATCGATGGCTCTAGTCACCGATCCCACCGCCGCTTCGGTTCTTCTGCGATTCTCTTTGCGGGTTTTCCTATCTCGCTCTCTCGTGATGTAACCGATGATCGGTTAGAGCGCCTAGAGGATGAACAATGGCCCTCCTAGCTCGAAAGTTCTCCCATGCTTACAGGAGGAGGAGGACGGAAAGAGAAGAGGACCAGTGATTTGCTTTGAGTGTGGTGGCCCCAACCACATTCGAGCAAACTGTCCCAAGTTGGGGAAAGGCAAAGTCGACTACGGCAGTTCCGGCAAGAACGACTACTCCGACAAGAACCGCAACAAGAAGGCCCCAACCCCGACGCAAGGCAAGAAGCCGTTCCGCGACTTTGGGAAGGCCAAGAAACTCTTCCACCGCGTCCTCGCCGCCTTCGACGACCTCGATCTCGACGAGGTAGAAGGATGGAGCGACGACGACGGGACGGGTGATCAAGAACCTAAGAGCGGCGACGACTTCTCCCAAGCATGTGCTTCATGGCCTCGAGGCGAGATCAGCAACAGCGATCTCTATTCCGACTCGACGAGGTATGTCCCTCCTCGACCAACCGAATGCAGCTTTTCTTAAGCTAGGAGGTTTTCATGCTAGATCTAGAGCTAGATGTAGCGAGTTGGAGAAGGAAGTAGATCGTTTGTCACGGGATCTTTCTTTACTTATATCTGCTCCCTCCCGTGACGATTGTGATACATGCACTGCTTTGCTTGGAGACATGGAGAAACTAAGGACCTCTCATGATAGTCTGTCCTCTGAGCTTGATGAGATTAAGGTGGAGAATGTTAGTCTACTTGTGAACTTGAGATGAGTAGGGTAGCTCCTGTTTCATCTTCTCTTGTTGAGACTATTTCTTGCACCTCATGTGAGGATAAGGATAATGCTTTTAGAGGTCTTTACACTATGCTTCTCGATCTGCCGAGACTTGTGAAAGTTGTAATAATTTGAAGATGAACCTAAACAGGCGGATCATAAAATTGCTGAATTACAAGCTTTTCTACTTGAGCCTATTGCTTCATGTGTGAATTGTCCTAAATCGATCACGAGCTTGAATCTGTTTCCAAACAGTTTCAAGAAATGATTGATCATGATAAGAAGTTGGCTCAGTTTGCTTCTAAGGACCCTGTTAGCTCACCATGCATTAGTTGTAACAAACTAAAATCTAACTTGATTGCATTGGATGAGAAATGTGTGAAGCTAACTAAGGACCTACTAGAGAAGCCACCTTGTGCTTGTAATGTAGTTGTGGAGAAGGGGGAGAAGCCCTGGTAAGGTAGAGACGCCTAGCGACGCGAACCAACTGCTAGCGAGGGGATGTCCCTTCTAAGTCGGTGTGCGTGCACAAGCCGCCTTCCCTCTGCTGTTGGTTGTTCTTCTGCTCCCTTACCTTCAGTTGTTTCTTCTCCTCCTTGCTCCTCTTGTACCTCTCTCTTTCGGGAGTGTCGGTGCCTTATGAACACTCTCGAGAAATTTGTAGGAGGTAAGAAGAAACTCAATCTTATTCTAGACCAATCAAAGATTAGCAAGTTCAAACAGGGTCTAGGATATGATCTCCGTGAGGATGTGAGGAAGCATCCACCTGTCGTGCTCAGACCCATAGCCGCAGGTGTGATTGAGGTCAAGCCCAAGAACAAGAATGTTCAATTTAAATCGGGCTTTGTTCAAAGGATTTCGACAAAGAAGGTGACTTCACCTGTAGCTTCGGCCTCTCAGAAGGTGAACCATCTCATGCTAATTCAGCCTCTCAGAAGGCGAAGTATCATTGCACTTTCTGTCAGAAGGATGGACATTTGATTGACCATTGCTTCAGGCGCGCCAAGATCGCGCGTAGAGACCGTGTTGCAGCTCTTAGGCGTATTCAGGGTCAGCCCCAGACCTTGAGTCCACCTAAGACCAACACGAGGTCTAGGCTTGCTACTGTTGGTGGATTTGGGCAGCATCGAGGACTTGGTTCTTCCGAGTTTTCTGGTTTTCGTCCTCATGCTCCCTTCGGTCATGACTTCCGCCGTCCTGAGGGTAGATCTCGTTTTTCCAATCAAGATAGCTATCCGCGGCGAGATCGACATGTTGCCGTGCCGACTCGCCTCTCCGTAGTAGTCGGATCCAAGAATGCCTGTGTCTGCTCACGCACCTCCGCTTCTTTGAGCGACGGAGAGCGTGTGTAGTTAGAGGTCACGTGTGTGACTACTTCTTACGCTCGACGTGTGACTCAAGATTGGGTTCCAAAATCTATTTTGATTTATCCCAAGATCGAGACTTTGCTCTCTTGTTGACTCGTGCTCACGGGGAAGAAGGAAAGGTTTGGCTCATAGACTCGGGTGTTCACGACACATGACCGGAGATTCCCGTTGGTTTTCTTCCCTAGCCCGAGCTTCAGGTGATGAGACTATCACCTTTGGAGACTCTTCGTCTGGACGCGTCATCGCCAAAGGTACTTGTCTTGCGTTAATGACTCATTTGTTTTAAAAGATGTTGCCTTGGTGAGTAAACGCATTACAATTTGCTTTCGGTTTCTCGACCACCGATGACGGTTTCGAGATAAGTTTTAAGAAAACGCGCAAAATTGTTGATTCTTCTGTAGTCCGGTTTATGGATTTCTCGCTTTAGGAGGATCTTCGTGCTGATTTTATTGAGTCTTCTGGTGATCCTCTCCGGTGTTTGATTGCTTCTGAGTCCCGCGACCTTTCCTTCTGGCATAGGAGACTTGGTCATATTGGATTTGATCATTTGACTCGAGTTAGCGGTCACGATCTCATTCGTGGTCTGCCGAAACTCAAGATGGTCAAAGATCTTGTTTGCGCTCCATGCCGGCACGGCAAGATGGTTGCCGCTTCTCATCCTCCGGTCACAGTTACTATGACCGATGCACCGGGACACCGCTCCATATGGATACAGTTGGACCACTCGAGTCTTGATCGGCAGGAGGGAAGTGGTATGTTCTTGTCGTAGTCGATGACTTCTCAAGGTATTCTTGGGTGTTTTCTTGGCCTCGAAGGATGAGACGTTTACCCATTTCCGATGTCTTTTCAGTAGGCTCTCTGTTGAGCTTCCAGGTGCCTTACGAGCGATCCGCAGTGACAATGGCACGGAGTTCAAGAATTCCTACTTTGAAAGTTTCTGTGGTGAGACAGGTGTAGAGCACCAGTTCTCTTCTCTATACGTCCCTCAGCAGAATGGTGTTGTGGAGAGGAAGAACCGTACCTTGGTCGAAATGGCCAGGACGATGCTTGATGAGTACTCTACACCGCGGAAGTTTTGGACTGAAGCTATAGCCACCGCGTGCCATGTTTGAACGAGTTTTTCTTCTGCACATTTGCACCGCACTTCTTATGAGTTGAGATACGTGGTAAGCCCGTGTTTCCCATTTTGTGTGTTTGGTTGCAAGTGTTTTATTCTGAAGTCTGGGAACCTGGACAAGTTCGAGTCACGTTCTTGTGATGGACTCTTTCTAGGCTACTCGACTTCTTCGCGGGCCTATAGGGTCTAGAACTGCGAGTCTAGCAAAATGGTAGAAACCTGTGAGGTAACCTTCGATGAGGCCAGTCCGGGGACTAGGCCCGATATCTCAGGTTCACTAGAGCAGTCCAAGACTATCTTCGTGGATGATGAGGATGATGGAGATGAGGGTTGTCTACCCGATGCAGTCCCTCATCCACCCCTTGAGGTGCCTTCTTTCACCGCACCTCGAGGTGATCAGCCCTTACCTTCTGCTTCTTCTGGAGCTAGTGGCTCTGTTCCTACCCCGTCAGGTAACGAGGTAGAGGCCACTTCTTCATCTCATCCAGGACCTCCAAGACATATTCAAAAATCTCATCCTTCTGAGCAGATGATTGGAGATCTCTTTGAACGAGTCACACGCTCCAAGTCTGGCGTGTCGCTTTTCTGTCTCCACTCTGCCTTTGTAGCTTCTTTTGAGCCCAAGGACGTTTGTCATGCTTTATCTGATGAGTCTTGGGTCAATGCCATGCATGAGGAGCTAGAGAGTTTCGAGAGAAACAAGGTCTGGACGCTTGTTGAGCCCCATCGAGATCACAATATCATTGGAACCAAATGGGTGTTCAAAAACAAGCAAAGTGAGGATGGGGTAGTCATTCGAAACAAGGCTAGACTGGTTGCACAGGGGTACTCCCAGGTTGAGGGTCTGGATTTCGAGGAGACCTTTGCCCCTGTAGCTCGTCTTGAGGCCATTAGAATTCTGCTTGCCTTTGCAGCTTCTAAAGGTTTCAAGCTTTACCAGATGGATGTCAAGAGTGCCTTTCTCAATGGCTTCATTGAGGAAGAAGTCTATGTCGATGACCTCCGTGTTTCGAGAACCCTAAATATCCTAGTCATGTCTTGAAGCTTTCCAAAGCGTTGTATGGACTTAAGCAAGCCCCTAGAGCTTGGTATGAGAGGCTTAAGTCCTATCTATTGAGACATGATTTTGAGATGGGTAAAGTTGACAAGACCTTGTTCATTCGCCGGCTTGGCAATGACCTTCTGCTCACCCAAATTTATGTCGATGACATCATCTTTGGCGGCTCTTCTCATGCTCTAGTTTCACAGTTCTCGGATGTCATGAGCACCGAGTTTGAGATGAGCATGATGGGTGAGTTGACTTTCTTCCTTGGCTTCCAGATCAAGCAGACTCGGGAGGGTACCTTCTTGCATCAAGGCAAGTACACCGTGACCTCCTGAGACGTTTCGACATGAGTGATGGAAAGCCGGTGTCAACTCCGATGGCTTCTACGGCCACACTTGACCCAGATGAGGACGGCGAGCCAGTTGATCAAAAAGAGTTCGAGTATGATTGGCTCTCTCTGTACCTCACGCCTCGAGACCGGACATACACTTCTCTGTGTCTTTGTGCCCGGTTTGAGCTTCTCCTCGCGATCTCACCGCCAGCGGTGAAGCGCATCCTTCTGTACCTTGAGCTACCATTGACTATGGTATCGGTACTCTTCCTCATCCTGTCTTTCCCGAGAGCCTACTCGGATGCGCACTTTCTTGGGTCAGGGATAGACAGGAAGAGCACTTCGGCACCGCCAATTCATTGGCACTTCTCGTTCTGGTCCTCGAGGAAGCGATGCGGTGTTGCACACCCACCGCAGAGGCCGAGTGCGTTCTGTCGCAGCCGATTCTTTGTAGCCAAGTGCTTTGATGGTCTCGACCTGCGGGACTTTGGGTTAGTTATCGATGTTCCACTCCTTTGTGATAACACTTCGCAATTAACATTGCTAAGAACCCGTGCAGCATTCTCGGACCAAGCATATTGATATCAGATATCATTTTCTTCGAGACCATGTAGAGAAGGGTGACATCGTGCTCCAGTTTGTGGAGAGTGACCACCAGTTGGCTGATATCTTCACCAAGCCTTTGGATAGCACGAGGTTTTCAGCTCTGCGAGGAGATCTTGGGGTGGTTTGTCCTTATGGACTGTTGTGAGGGGGAGCTTTGGGCTTTATTGCTTTATCATATTATTTATGCTTCTCTCCTTACTATTGCGTCGCATCTGGGTGCATTGGGTTTAGTCCTTCCAAGATAGGTTAGAGTGTGTCTCATCGAGTTGCTTAGACTTCTTGCTCTTATCTTATGCTTTCGGGATAGTCGCTTTCTTATCTCACTAGGTTGAGCTCACTCACTTCTTTTAGGTTCTAGCGAGGGTTGGGCCACCCTCGGGTAGACAGGGTACGTGTTTGCTCTCTAGTGTGTGTTTTTCTCGACAGCTGTTGTTCTGGAGTCATATGGGGTAGATAAGAGTAAGTCTGAGTCATTAGTATTTTCTATCTTATCTATGCTTTAAGGACTGCATGTTTTCTTTGCCAGCTTCTCATTTTTATTGCTTTGGTTCAGGGGGAGTTCATTTGGGAGCTTCTGGAATGTAATATTGACTTAACTCAACTTGAACAAAAGTTGCATCACATGTTGAGGGGAGCTGGATTTTCTACATTACTTTACGCATTGAGCCTTGATTATTATCCGGTTATGACATGCTTACGATGCTTTACATCTTGCCATGATTTATGCTCATTTGCTAGATTCATCATGACTTCATATGTGTAGACTAGCTTTTGCCATGATAAGTTAATTAAATTTGCTCAATTTGAACTAAAACTTGTCATGTTAGCATTTGAGATTAGTCTTTCTTGAGCTATCCTTTTATGATCCATGCCATGTCAACTAGGCTGAATTGAGCGTTGAATCTCTTTAGAGCCTTAGATTGAGTTGTTTTAGTCTCTTGATGATGCACAGGTCAGTACAATTATTTCAAAAGCAAAAAGATCTCTTTTGTGCGAAAAAACTGATCTCACCAATCCTTTCTCATGAGACGGCTTGCCATTTCACTAGGCATGAACTCAGGGGGAGTTTTGGAAGACCAAGATCATTTCCTTAAGCTTCTCGCTTGGAATGATCGCATAAGGCTTGAGATCTAGCACATGATAAAAATATTGGTTGAAAACAACCATAAGCTTCAAAAGAAAAATGTCATTTGTGCTCAATTTGCTTGAGTTATCAAAAGAATCAAGTACTTGAACCATTGTTTCACTCTTGAGTATATAAACTCTCTATTTGGGCTCGATATTAGATTCTTGGTTCCGCTTAGCTTGATTGACATGGCTTGCATCATCCTTGGATGTCTCTAGATAGACTTTGCTTATTGATGACTTGACATGCTCATAAATGCACTAAAATTCAGATTGTCATCAAATTGCTTCTAGCCAGCTTATACATATCCTGTCATGATCTAGATAGCAGTTCATTGAGTTATGGCTTGGTGTAATACATTATGGTCATTTTGGATAATTCTCATGGCTCTAAATGCTTAGAATAATCAAACTTCAGCCATTTCATCCATTTTCATGACTTTTCTCCATGCATTCTTGATGTGTTTATTGCCAAAAGGGGGAGAATTGTGGAAAAATACCACTTTGGGAGCTTTGAGGAAAACTTGTTCTTTCTTTTGCTCTCTCTGTCAACATGGTCATGAGCTTCACTCTTTTACTTATGGACCATGTTAGACTCTTCAAACTCAACTTCATGTTTTTCTGGGTTTGTTAATATACTCATTAAGGGGGAGATTGAGAGACCATGTGGTGGTCATCCCGTTGAGAATGATGAGTAATTGACATCGTCTTAGGAAAAGTAGAGTTTGAGTCGGGTGGTTCGGACCTAGACGTTGCGTGGCGTAACGGGCTCGGTCGGACTTGGTCAAACTTGGTTGTATGGGTTTAGGATGCATATTCTGATGACTCGACAGGTTTGATCTCTATTTACGCTTTCATGTATCGAGCGGTGCTATTTGACGTGTTACTTGTCCGTGTGGTCGGGGCGTCGAGGCGGAGTCGTGGCGAGACACGGTGGACCGGACTAGGCGCAGGTGGCGCTGAGGTCAGAACGGTCGGGATGTGTCGAAGACGACATGGACTCGAGGTGGTTGCGAGGCGTACATGACAAGGAGCACGGAAGCTTCCCGGAAGGTGCAGGAGGGGCGAAATGGTCATTTCGCGAGGTCGCACAAGTGGGAGCGGGCTCGTTAGGGTTTAGCCGTGAACGGGTTGGAGACCCGTTAGCCAAGGGCTATAAATAGAGGTGAGGGGCTGCATACCCCTTAAGACACTTGAGAGTGAGTTAGGGTTTTGAGAACTCATTCATTCCTTTGTGTGGGTTGTGTTCCTCTCAAGAAGCATGTGAGGCTCTTGGTGTTCTTGAGGATTGAGAGGGAGAGAATGATTTGAAAATCTTGTAATCACTACTCTTATTCTAATGTTCATGCGTATGGGGACTTCTTTGTGTTCTTAAGAGTAGTAGACAGCATGTAATCATTCTATTTCTTTGATCTACTGTCTTGAGAGCAAACAGTTTTTGGATTCTTTCTTCCGAGATTTCTTGGCTGCAATCTTCCTCATTGTTTGCCTCCCTCTGCTTGTCTCGTTTCTTCTAGGTGTTGATATGAACTTGTGTGAAGAACCTTCTCGATTGTTGCTCCTTGCTAGAAATTCTTGTTCTTGATTCCTTTCTTGCTTGTCTGCTCAAGATTGGTAATAGCTGAACCGAAAGTCATTGATTGGCCGACTTTTTCAATCTTGAAGGAAGCAAATTCTAATCGGTTATGCATTGTCATCGCTTTTTCGATCTCTTTTTAGTTTTGCTAGACTTTGTTGTTTGTTGTTTCTTTCTGCAGTTCATGTTCCTTTTGTAACACCCCAGCCAAACAATGGCCTGAAATGCTACCAAACTAACAACATAATAAAACTATGCTAAGGCATTCTATAAAATTTCGTGAGCCTCCTTTGTTTATTGATAAAATGAAGTTCTAACAATATTATCAAAAGGTATGAATAACATAAGCAAAGTAATTTGGCTACTAAGCGAAACATCTATAAAACTTAAGTAAAGCACGGAAGCAATATGAAGAAGTTCTAATCCATTATTACATCTTAATCAAGGTCATAATCAAATACCACTTGAACTAATCAACAAATAATAATTAGAGTTCTCTATCTTCTCCATGGTGAATATTTCGCAAGTGCAACAATACTAATCCTCTTTATTCCCATGCATGTCGACCTCGTGAAGGTACCTAAAATAAACAAACAACAACAACAAAACAACGGCAGAAGAGTGAGTCCAATGACTCGGCAAGTATATGGTAACAAATGCAAGCATGAACATTAACTCTCAAGTTAAACATATTACATATGAATTTCATGCTATGCATTATGATCAAAAGCTCCTCTTTCTCATCTCTTTCGCATTTTACCGGTGACGCGGAGTGTGCATCCGTCAATGCACACCCATGCCTGTACCCTTGGGCAGGGACCAATGCCCACACCGCAAGTGTGGGGACCTCGATGCTTGATCACCGCATGATCAAGACTTCAACAATTCTCAATATGATGCATATATGTGAATGTATCAAAAGATAACGAGCATTCACCATACTACGCATCAACCAATCTCATAAATGCCATAATGTAAACAGAACATAAATAGCATTCTCAATTCATCACTTACTCATACTCACAATTTAAACAGTCATGATTCAACCATCATCCAAACAATTCAACAAATCCATAAACACACAGATTTTCACATCACAAATATACTTGCCTCAACCGCGAGAAAATGAAGAACACGTAGAAGGCACAACCCCCGGAATCCGCTCTCCTCCTGAATATTTAATTAATAATTACCAACATGACAGTAGCGGGTTTCTAGATATAAAATAACAGCAACCCCAATTAACCCAACAATTTATCTCAATTAAATCCCCAACTCCCTCGGCCAAATCTGCCCAACCACAGACAACCGACTTCCAAAAATCATAACTTTCAGTACGTAACTCCAAATTAAGCTTTCTTAGACTCTCTGGAAAAATAATTAAATTATCTACAAAAACTTAGTTGGGGAGACTCTCTGATTCTGCCATTAACTAGCCGATCCAAACCCTTTTCTAAAGCATCCAAATTCACATCGGACTCTCTGGATAGCGCACTAAAACAGGCATAACTTTCGCCCAGAAATTCGGAATCCGGACTTATTTACCTCTATTGAAAGCTAAGAAACTTATCTACAACTTTCTCAATTTTAAGGACTCCTGAATCGCAACTATTTCCATCGCACAAACCGATCTACTAAACTCTGTCCAGAACTACCTGATCTGCAGAACAGTAACACTAGAAAATTCATAACTTTCGCTACACAAATCTGAATCACGTGTTCTTGTACTCCTGGAAAGATAATTAAACCCTCTACAACTTTATAGAAGGGTCCAGACCTGAATCCCGACGAAACTAGATCAAAACCGCCGAGAAACAACTACCGTCCCAGCAGCCCAGAAAACCGACGAATCTAACTTGATTAAAAACCAATCTAGAGACTACCAGGGATTACCCTTGACGACACGACGGCGAACACGTCGACGAACACGACGAACACGGCGGCGAACACGCCTGTGATCTCCTCCTCTCTTTCCTCCGGATCCACGCGGTGCAGCGACGAACGCCGGCGGCGGCGCACGGGGAGGAGACGACGACGATGAAGACGACGACGGCGCACCGGAAGAAGACGTCCGGGCAGCACGGGCGGCGGCTGCTGGGTGGAGGCGCGGGGGTGGGGGCTGCCTAGGGTTTTAAGAGGTGGCCTCCCTCCCTCTTGGGCCAAGAAAAACCCACCTGGGCCAAGGCCTAGGCCCAGGTTGTCTTAAATTTTCATAAAACCCCTCAAAACTCTTATAAATTTAATTATGTCACAAAAGTCCCTCTCTCTATTAATTAAACAATTTCCGGGGTATTACACCTTTATTTTAGTTCTTTTACTGGTTCATGTTTTCAGCGAAGAGACCGTTTCTGGATGCTTTTGCGATGGCGACACAGGCAGAAATAGCGATGAGATCGCATGTAAGATGCTTCTTGCTTTTCTTGTTAAATGAATCATTTGCCTTATCTGCTCACTTCTTGAGACAGGCCAACTATTTATTTTGATTTCTCAATTACCTTGGCCTGAGATGAGCGGTGTAAGATCGAAAGCTTCTCTGTGCAGTCCTTGTCTTGACAAAAACGGCAGTATAATCTTTCTTGTTGTCGATTTTTGAGATCTTTGTTCCAGCCGGTTGCATTCTGAATTTAGTGTTCAGTTCTTTCTGTTTGCAATTTTTCGGCTAAACCTGATTGTCTTGTGTCGGCAGCTCATTTCTTGCTTTCCCTTTTCTGAGTCTAGCTTTTTCTTTTCAGCTCATTTTCTTGCTTTCCTCTTCTCTTTGTGTTGGCGGCAGACTGCCTGACTGCAGGTAGCTTTTCTTTGATGACCTTTGTCCATTTTGCATGCAGATCAAACAGCGATATTTTCAGTTGAATTTTTATTGGTGGTCTCGATTTATGCAGAATTTTTCAGTGTCGCATGCGTTCCAAATTTCAGAGAAATTAATTTTAATTTTCTGTGAGATGTTGTGTTTTGCATCTTTCTGAAAAATCAGTGTACGAATTTTCGGGGGCGATTTTCAAGAGAATGACATTCACCCCCCTCTGTCGCCATTTCGGTCCTACATCATTAAAGAGAACAGTGCAAAAGATAACATGAAGTACTCTAGGCACGTGAAAAGAGGATTGAAATCTATCAGAGAATTGAGAAACTCTAGAGTAATAGCCGTGGATTATATCCCAACAGCTAAGAACTTGGCAGATTCCTTTACAAAGGGTTTATCACAGAATGTGATAGATCATGCATCAAAGGAGATGGGAATACGACTTATGTGAGTTACACCACAGTGGCAACCTAACCTACATGATTGGAGATCTCAAGTAGTAGGACCTGGGAAAAACAAACTATTTGGTTAACTGAAGGAGAGTCTATTCTATAACATACTCTACTGAAGATGTCGTACTCTCAAATATGTATGGTAGGATGACTTTGTCTTAATGTGTTCTGTGGATTTAAATAGCAAAGATGTTGTCCTACAGAGTATTCTTGAAAGAACACACTTATGTGAGACTGACTGATAGTCACGGTCCGTGAGAAATAGGTTCTCTCTAAGAAGCTCATAAAGAGACACTGGAGTATGACTTATACGCTCCATCTGAGGGGCAGCCTATTTGCAGCCTAGTATCAGTCAAGGCTTTAAGTAAAACTCATTCACACAAAGCTGTCAATTTAAGGCCTAGTCCATTGTGTAGTTGTGACTGAATGTAGCTTGAAGCTCTAGGTGGATGTTCAACCCTAACAGATCTCCACTGAAAGACTGGTATATTAATAATACTTTGGAATAGCAAGCAAACTTTGTGAGTCTCTGGGATCTGGTGGGGGATTGTTGGAATAATGGGCCTTGGTCTATTGTTTTATCAATAATTCCAAGAAAAATCCCAAAGGTCTACTCATGCATAGTGGCATGTGAGAAATTTTAGTACCATATTGCTAGTCAAGGTGGAGAGACACCACCTTATAAGGTTGAGATTTGTCTAGACTTGGTGAAGCAAGATAAATAAGGACTATAGGCGCGCTCACTCACCTCACCTTGCCACGGCAGGCTCGACCAAGCTTGGCTTCGCGGCCACGAAACATGTGCATGAATAGTGCGGCTATTTCAGGTCCAAACACAACTTTCTTTTATTATTTTTGTTTTTGCCATGCACTTGTGTTAGAATAGGAGACGGCGTTTAAAAACGCTTTAATTATGCAGCATTAATTATGATTAATCACGCAGGATTAATTATGATAAATGCATCTTTCCTTTTTGAAAAATATGGTTGAGATTTCCTTCTGAAGTCTATAAGAGGGAAACTCTACATATACTTTTGGATCTGAATCTAAGTGTGTTCTGCATTCCATTGCCTCTGTGCTGTTCCAGCCACTCCATTCCTTCACCGGCGTGCATCGATCGTGAGGAGGGCAGGTCTCCGAAGCCATCGTTCTTGTGATCCTATACGGGAGAGGGTGAATAGGGCTTTTGGGAAGCAACTTGCACGACTGCTCGCCGTTCTCTGCGTCGACTACTTCTGCATCTTCTCAAGAACGATCTTTTTTCTTCACCGCAACGCTCTTCGTTTCGGTAACATCTAGTAGTCCTAATTTTATTTAATTGTTATATATATATATATATATATATATATATATATATATATATATATATATATATATATATATATATATATATATAGGAAAAATCTTTTCTACACCCGGTGTAGTTACTCCCACCTCTAATATACCACCTAAACAAACATAAAATACTCCTTTATCACTTTAGGTATACTCAGATAGTAATTATAAGATACTCCATGTGAACCACAAGAAAAATTACAAGGGAAACCATAGTTTTTACCATATTTTAGAAATACCTTCATATACACACATAAAAAGGAGTATGTCTAAAAAAATGTACATACCACCGCTGAAAAATTGTTCATACCACCTAGATGGTCTTAAATACTCGTATACTACATGTACATACCCTCCGTTACGCAAGATACTTCTAACGTTGTGAGATACGACATAGGGAGTAACTACACCCGGGTGTAGAAAAGAGGCTATATATATATATATATATATATATATATATATATATATATATATATATATATATTGTTATTCATAAAACTTATCTTGCAAGCTCATGCTCATGAAAGACATACGTGCACGATCCAGTTTATACTTTTATCCATGTGTAGCATTTATATTATTCTTGTAGTCATAACCTATTTGCAGAACTAATTAATCACTGAAGTGATAAATATTCTAACAGCATGAGGCTTCGGTAGCAATGTGCAGGTCTGCATACCTAGGTGGAATATAACCGACGGCGAATGCAACATGCATGGGACGCTAGCTACAAAATACATTAATTTGAGCGAAACTTACCCCGGAATTCAAGAGAATGGCGTGCGATAAATAGCCTGTTTGCTCGAAAATTCATCTTTATTGTGTTTTATGTTGACTCGATCGTGGGCGCAAGGTGGTTCCATCGTTCCAGACATGTGCAATTGATCCACGTACACTTCGCGATACGTAGGGCGACTGAAAAAAGGGGGTAAACTGCACTTTCTACCATTTAATTGGGTCTATGTTGTGCAGAACACAAGGTTTAGTGTTTAGCTGCACATAACGCCACATAATCGTAACATTCCATTGCGCTTTGCAATAGCCAGTAGGTATTCTTCTACCGGATCTAACCCGCAAACTTGACAGACCGCACCCACCCGCAGCTGCCACTTGCGCGATGTGGCCCTGGAAAAATAAAATTTAATTGCACAGCGATTAAGAGCATTCAACTCAAATAGAAAATACATCAGTCCACGGTACAACCGTTAATTAATTCCAATCCGTATATAGTAAATCAATTACATTCATCGAGCGACAATTAGAATTTACATCAAATCAAATAAAGATAACTAGTATTACATAATAGCGACCATATGAATTACAACCAATATACAATTCCAAGTCTCAACCAAACAACCATCTCAAAAACTAAGCAATTGCAGTCCAATTGTAATCAAGCAGGAAGTACGTGATTTAATTTACACCAAGTTCATTTCATATATTAATTGCAATTCACTGGTTGTACCAAACCCAAACCCCGATATTAGTACCGAGCAAATAAATAGTGAAATACCAAAAAAGACCGAACAAAAGAAGAGATTAAAAGAAAGAATTGCCGTCAAAGCCCTAGAGGTTAATTTTGGGTAGGGCAGTCCGTTCACGGAGATACCTGACTGTCCGATGCCCAGTCAGCATCTCTCACAACCATAGGGTTATCATTCGGCGTAAACAAACCTGATTTATTCCCAAAAGATGTAGAAACCAGCCAACTATTCCCAAACCACCAAAACACACTCATGCATCCAAACGGCAACAGGAGAGCCAGCAAACACCGTTCTGGGCGCCTCAGTCGTAGGGAGGGACAGCAGGGCAATCGAGAAGGCACCGCACGGCTTCCAGCACAATAGGGCAACAAAGCCAACCGAAGAGAAGAGAAGGGAGAAGAAAACTCACGGCACCAGCCAAACCTTTCCACCCTCCTAATCCTCCAAACCCTCAAAACACACAGCCATATATCGTCAGCCACCACAAGACCAGCACTAGGGCAAGCCAACTAGGAGCAAGAAATCGGCAAGAAGCCAAGCCGCGGGAGGACATCAAGCCATAGGAGGGGAGAAACCGTCACCACTACTGGCGTCACCACACGCCAACCAAGAAAGCGACGGCCGAAGGCACAATCTCACCCTTTCCCAAAACAACCTAACCATCAACCGACAAGGTAACCCCATCCATTCTTAGTAATAGCATCAATTTATCCATATGAAACCATGCATTAACCGTAGCCAATAAGCAACCAGCTGAATGTCACATAGCATCACTTGAGCACCACGGAGCCATCATAAAGATTACTAGCCGACGGTGGAGGAATAGAGGCGAGGGAGCAAAAGTTACCGAGAAGGCAAGCTGTTGTAGGGCCAGGTGAACTACGCGCACCCGGCGGCCATCCCATGCTCCCTCAGTGTGTGCGGTAACCTTGAGCCCTACTGTAGCCACTAAACCCCACCCTAGGTTAAATTCCAAGAATCAAAAACAACAAGTTGAAATTAAAGATGCACTTAAGTAAATCGAGAGGGGGAGAAGAGTAGGAGATGAGAAGAGGAGTAAGGGGGGAGGAGGAGGAGACAGATCAGAACCGGCGGGCAATAGCCCCAACCCCGGCCAACCTTGGGTTACCGGTGAGGGCGAGTAGAGCTTGGGCGACGAAGAGGGGAACCGACAGCACAATCGGTGAGGGCAGCCAGGGGGAGGCACCGGTGGTAGTGAAGCCGTGAGGCGACTCGAGGGCGGCATAGCCATGGCACAGCTGAGCAGAGGGGAGGAGGTGTAGGGAGGAGTCGGCGGTGGAGGCGCCAGGGTAGGGGAAAGGCCGAGATGGCGCGGCACCAAGCGAAATCTGGATCGGGCAAAGGGAGAGGGAGAGCCAGGGGAGAGAAAAGAGACGGGATAAATGGGAGAGCCGACGGGTAAATACAATAAAAAGGGAAGAAAAAAGAAAGAAAAAGAAAAAGAAGAAAAGAAAGAGAAAGAAAAAATAAAATAAAATAGGCAGAAATAAAATTTGCTGGCTAAATTTTGCTAAATTTAGGAATTCTCGCTAAAATATGTGCAATATAGAGATCTCGTCGTATAAGAGTTGTCGCAAGTAAATAAATTAATTGGATATCCTAAGAACTATGTAATTGAATTTAGCCATATAGAAATAATAGAAATTCTTTTAAGAACTATACGAGACTTAGCATAAATCCTCCGTGTCGACGTAATATTCTTAAATTTCTATGCATGTAAATAACGTCAGTCAAATAAGGTCAATCGTTAGCTGACAATTAAAATAAATAAGAAACCCTAGCAATCCGTTTATACGCAAGGCGAAAATCTAGAAATCAAGCATAAGCGCTTTAATATATTTCACTCAATTATTTTGCCATGTTATCTCTTCGATGCTATAGTTTAAACCCTGTACAATTTGCAGGCGAGGTATCAGGTCTTCAGAGCTAATTGTATCATGGTAGTATGGAGACTCAAAGCTTTATTTTAGATTCAGGCAAGCATCCCTTTGAGCACATGATTAGAGAATCTTCTGTAAAATAAAGTATTTTTCCTATCAAGTTATTACTACCATGCATAAAAAGGAAAATCATGTTTAACGCAAATATTTGTGGTGAGAAAGATAAGAAAAAGATCAAGTAGACAGTTGGAGAAGCCATTGTCAGGCCAATAAATAAGTGGGCGGGAGGTCCCAAGGGTAGGAGAAATAGGGCAGGTATGGGATCTTCTGCATAGGAATAAGATATAAGGTTAATCAGACTTCATCTATGTGAACAGACCGTACTAAAATGTATCAACCAATGTTTCGTGTAAGGATGGACATAATTAGTAGCTCTATCGAGGTTATTATATTTTCCACATGGGTAAGTAATATCACCAACTACAAGAACCCAGAGCCGGTAGAGAGACTAGGAGTGGGGGACGCAGCCGCAGGATCCCAGAACTGAGAGAGAGCCCAGAAGTGGGGGATGTGGACCGCAGGAACCCAGAACTAGGAGAGAGAGCCCAAAAGTGGGGGGACGCGGAGCGCATATATTAGCGTTAGTGGAGTGTTGGGAAAGGGCTAGGCTGCCCCAACCAACAACTATGTCGAGGTTGGTGGGCGCCGAGCGAGGGTGAGAAACAACCCCTGCCGCCGGTTGAGAGTAATGGGTAGAGATATAATATACTGAGATAGATGTAAAAGTTCTATACTCTGATCTGGACACCGCATCTAAGGAAATGCGAAGATCCATGAGCCACCAGGATCAGAGTGATGATGGGTAAAGTGGTACAAGCTTGTGCAATGCTATACAAATCATGAATTCATGCCTATCTCTGGGAAAGGAGAATTACGGAAACTCATGGGGGTTTTAGGTGTTCATATGAGTGTTCAACAGTTTTCTAAGTTGATAATCCAGAATTATTTCAAAACCTAACAACAAAACATTATTTTCTATAAGTCTGGGGAAAGAGAATAAGGAAGAAAAGGAGAATAAGAATGAGCAAGAGATTGAGGATAGGAACGGACATTTCTAAAAGTATATAAGATAAGCATTCAATGCATTTTGCCAATAACGCTTGTTGAGTACTTTCGTACTCACCCTTGTTATTATCTTCCCTTGTTTCGGAGTATGTCAGTTTAGAGAATAGCTAGGATCAGGCGAAATCTACCTGGACAGATTGAATTACTACCCGAAAGGAATACTATGGACTTGAGATACAACGAGTATAAGACGGACACCTCGTGTGGAGGCCAGGTGAAGTAGGCAATAGTAAGGAGTCGTGTTTGGTGAAATCTAGTGCAATTAGATGTAGTTGTAATGTATTCGTTTGGATAGATAATAGTTAGAATATTTTCATTTCTAAATATTGTGATATTCGAGCTCTTGTGACTTTGTAATAAACTTTAGCCTTGCGTGGTAATGTTCTTGTAATATCATATTTATTTCTAATTATTGTTCTGCTGCAACACTCTGATGGGCTTATATTTGTTAGAGCGATGTTCTATCGGCTAAAGCGAATAATAATCCATTGACTAGCATTTTTACCCAACGGTAAAAATGCGGGTCATCACATCTGCCTCACATTTCAGCTTATTTTGTTTTTTTGGCTTTTTTGCATTTTCTTTTTTCTCCTTATTCCTTTGCATTATACGTGACGATATAATAGGTTTTTTTTATTTTTCTATTTTTTTCCTCATTTCTCTAACAGCTGGTACAGTGCAATTTTAGCTAAAAGTCAAAAATCAAAGCCATAACTTAACCCAAAACCTAGTTGGAGCACCACCTTAGGCCGACGTCAAAAAGGAAGTAGCACGTGCGATGTCGAAGCAGAGAACACTTGAACCTGTGTGTGGCCATGAGTATCCTTTGTATGTAGAGGTGGGAATGGATACAAATTATCCATATTATCCGGTTATCGTATTCGATAAGATTTGGTAAGCGAAACGGTAAAATATGATCCATTTTATCCGATATTTGTATGCAAGAAAATATGAATGAGGTAAGTAAAATCCGTATTCGAGAATGTTCGTATTTGTATTGAAGAATATCCGTATCCATATTTGAGAACGTTCATATTCGTATTTGAGAATGTTCATATTTGTATTCATATTCAAGACTATTCGATCGTTTCCATCCCTGTCGACCTCCCTGGTGATGATTATAGGAATTAATTTTCTGGTGAACCAAGATTCGCAAGCAAAAAGTGAAAATTACTTTGCATAATTTTCAACTCTATGTGCTACATTGCTAACTTGTGTAGACGTGTAGTCATGTTACATAAATTTATTCTACCGAGATTTGTTACTAAAGTTTTTGAATATTCGCATTCGATTGAATTAAGTACATATTCGATTGGAATTCGTATTCATTACAACATTCAATTTGTATTTATATTCGAGAATATTCGGATTTATATTCGTATTCATTTTTAAAATATGAATTTGTATTCATGTTTATTTTAAAAATATGGATTCATATTCGTATTTGAGACTATTCGATTCGTATTCGATCCATTTCCATCCCTAGATAGGATGCGAATATGTATAGATTTTCCTATCCGATTAATAATTTTTATCATATTCAAATTCGAATTCGCATAAATAATATAGATGCAAATATGATATGGACTATCCGTATTCATATTCGTCAAAGCAATATATTTTTTATTATAATACGACTAATTAGTTGGACACGTTTTTTAATTAAACATGAATTCATGTTTTTTAAGTGAAGTAAATAAATTAGAATAATTAAGTGTGATTGTACGAGAATAAAATATCATTAATGTCTTCATACTACATAAGTTATAATGATATTCGGATCTGACCGAATTGAGTAGATATTCGATTCGAATTCGTATTCGTTATAATATTTGATTCATATTCGCATTCAAAAATATTCAAATTCATATTCGTATTCATTTATAAAATACGAATACAAATATGATAAAGACACTATTCAATCTATCTTCGATTCGTTTCTACCCCTATCTGTACGTAGTTGGCCACGTCAATTGGGCTTTTGCCCGCCGCTTTCGTCGCCTTGGTTAGCGGCTGATTCAGGAATATCACCTCGCAGACCGGCCATCGTCGCGATCTAGTGCCGCCGCTGCCTCGAGGATGAGTCGCCACGAATGAAGACAGCGAACCCCAATCTCATTGCATATGAATGCATCCACTATCTGAAGTGGAAAATGGGTAAATGAGGGTGTGTGCGATCAAACTCGACATGGCGAAGTCATATAACCGAGTGGAGAGGTTGTATCTGAAAGAGCTGATGTGAAACTTGGCTTTGCTCCTCAATTGGTGGATTTGGTGATGCGGTGTGTCCAATCTGTATCTTTCTCAGTGAGAAATGAGAATTAATGACCACTTCTCGGAACCTTTCCTACCGTCAAGGGGAATCTGCTAGGGAGACCCAATATCGCCGTATCTTTTTCTGCATTGTGCAGAAGGTCCGTCATGTATGCTTAAGTAAGTGGGACCGGGATACATTGCAAAAGGAGTACGTGTAAGTGTTCATGCACCATGGATCTCGCATTTACTTTTTGCAGATGATTGCACTGTGTAAGTATGGATGTCGGCCAATCCGGAGCGATAAATAATTGTTCAAACTTATTTGAAATTTTCACTCAAATATCTATAAAAGTCATCAGATTCAGATTGCACTAATTATACTTTACAAAACAAAACTGAAGATCTAAAGTAATAAAATCAGCCACCAACAACACAAGATCGATCACACCATCATGGATTGGCTGGTCTGACCGCCAAAATCGGTCTGAAGGCAAGTGAAACGGCGGTTTGACTGCTGAGGCCAGTCTGACCAGTCTCCTATTTCTAAACCTGAAAACCTTTCGGGACAAAACTTAAATATCAAGAACTTGTTCAAATCTCATCCAAACACTTCCAAATTTTACCTGAGACTTTTCAAGATAATAGGAACCTAAACCAATCAAGAATTATAAGGTCACATGAACACCAAAAATCTTAAAACTCAAATAACTTCTTGCTCGTAAGGATCTAAGATATGAGGTCTTTTAGATTCATTCTCACATATCCAAATAAGATAATTTATGCAAGAGAACAAGCTCGAACTCCTATGAACATGAAATCACAAATCTAGCTTAAGAACAAGCAAAACCAAATAAAAGCGCAAACAAGAACATGATTAAGGCAGAGCTTTAACTATTTGAGTGGATGATGAAGTTTATATTCTCATAGATGATTATAAGATGCAGCCAAAGCATTTCTCGTTTCTCTCTCAAGTTCCCATTCTCACAACCACAGAATGAGACAAGATAGTAGAACAAAAATCTAAAATCTAGAATCCTTGAAATCTACCTCCTCTCATCTCCTTTAATAACCAGCAATAATTCTAATGGGTCGTACTCGTTAAACCTACCGAGGAAATTCGACAACCCCACTAACATGGATTTTATACATTCACGTACGCTTCTCAAAAAGCTTACAAGATTCAACTCGCTAACCCTTTAGGGATTGATCCACTTGTCAATTCTAACTATCGTTAGCCTAAACCACTTCTCCATTGTGCCTCCCCGCGTCGCAGCTTTGACCAAAGTCCAACCCGGTATTTGGCCAACTACCAAAATACCATCGATGAAACTTTCAAGGATCTTTCCTTGACTCCGTCTTTAGTTTCACCTCAAAACATCTCTGCATGCTTTGATACATAGCCCATAATACCCAATGACAAACTGTTATTTCTTTACACATTCGGTCTCCCCCAAACCATCTCTATATGCATCGGCCTCATGACTTGACGCACCACATATACCAACTCATCTCTTCACGATCTTTGTCTTCTTTGTACTTCCTGATTGAGTCACGTAGCCACACCTAGACTTACATGACCGTTTGGACCTCAGCTCCCTCGCCTAGTCCCAGTCCGTTTACATCGCCTGCTAACGTTCTCCATGCTACCTACACACCCAAAAATCAAGCAACCATCTCAAGCATAAGTTTCATCCACTTGACTCACATTAGTCAAAACCATGCATTATGTAACACCACACAATCAAGCAACGACACCTATGTCGTGCACATAGTCTTCCACCTCAAAAACCATTCTCATTGTTCATTGGCCATACTCGCCGATCAGACCGCTGGCTATTGCTCGGTCTGACCGCTTGACAGCACTTGAAAACACTGTCTCTAGAATTTCGGTTAAACTCTATCTAGTTTTAACTCCAGTTTCTAATTTAGTGGCACCAAGTGTAAACTTATTCCCAAACAAAGCTACATAACCATTTGGTGTTCAATTTCACAAAAGTGCATGTCAGATCTAACTGTTCACCCCAAGGCGGTTAAATCGCCAGTCGTCTATCGGTCAGATCACCGACCTCATGAGGGTCAGACCGTTTGAACCCTAATAGAACAAACCAAAAATTGAATTTTCTAAAATGTTTGCAAAATTCTAATCCAACTTAACTAATGTGTCAATTGTTCACCACAAATATACACTAGACCTTCTATAAAACTTTTGAAAAATTCTAATTCAACTTAACTAAAGTGTCAATTGTTCATCACAAACATACATTAGACCTTCTACATGGTCTCTCAATCTCTCCCTTGATGATCACATTGGCAATTCTCTCAAAAATGTAAAGTTGAGTTAGTTTTAGAAATTATAAGAGAATTTTGCAAAAGAGAACTCGGTTTAAGAAGTGAATAGAAGTCGAAAATGACTAAGTGAGCTAGAAAAT
Organism: Bonia amplexicaulis; assembly: GCA_036346245.1. Taxonomy (NCBI): domain Eukaryota; kingdom Viridiplantae; phylum Streptophyta; class Magnoliopsida; order Poales; family Poaceae; genus Bonia; species Bonia amplexicaulis. The sequence continues at coordinate 64,094 of JAYGGG010000404.1, read as the reverse complement.
GGAGTGAAGAAACTAGAAAGAGCAAGTTTTCAATATAAGCACTCCAAAGCCATTTAAACTTAGAAAATTCTTACTTTAGGTCTATATGAAAAGAATAATTGTTCATTTTAATCTTGATCATAGTGAGAAGAAGCTAAACAATTCAAGAATTTGCTATAACGCTCAAGAATCCAAAGCTCCCCCATTCCCTCCTCCCAGGACTAATTTCTATATTTTTGCTATAATTCCTTCTCCTTTGATAATGAATTCATCAAGTAAGGAAAATGACCAAATGAGCTAGAAAATGGAGTAAAGAAACTAGAAAGAGCGATTTTCAACATAAGCACTCCAAAGCCATTTAAACTTAGAAAATTCTTACTCTAGGTCTATATGAAAAAGAACAATTGTTTATTTTGACCCTGGCCATAGCGAGAAAAAGCTAAGCAATTCAAGAATTTGCAATAAAACTCAAGAATCCAAAGCTCCCCCATTCCCCCTAGCCTAATTACTATATTTTTGCAATAATTTCTCTCCTTTGATAATGAATTCATCACGTAAGGAAAGTAAGGGTAAATGAAGACTAAGAGGCAAACATGACTATTTTTGGTAATTTTTCATATTTTAGTTGGATTGGGAGCTTTCAAAATTATCCAAGTCAAGAAAAAAATATTTCACCAAGCCGTGATAATTAGCTTGCAGAATCATATGAGAATATATTTTTTCCTAATCTGTGCATGCGCGCACACTACGCGCCAGTTTGTGAGCTGGAAAGTTATTACCGTATATGAGAGAAATTACTGTCAAATACATATAGAACTACTACCCAGTTGTGTACTAGTAGTAAATCTACATGTGTTTGGCAATAACTTCACTCACAAATGGTAGTAACTTCTCGGTGCGTATTTTACACCTGTGCGCAGAATAGAGTGTGTGTATATGGCTGAGCTATTCTCCGCCTGCACACACTGTGAGCGTCAAAAATTTACTGCTGTTTGTGCGTGAAATTACTGCAAAACTCATATAGAATTACTGTCAATTGTAACACTACACAACTGACAGTAACTCTACATGTATCTAACAATAACTTTTTGGTGCACGTAGGCACAGAATAGCATAGTCGTGTGTGTGTGTCTATACATACATACATACATACATACATACATACATACATACATACATACATACATACATACATACATACATACATACATACATACATACATACATACATACATACATACATGCAGCCATTTTATTAACAATTAAATGCAAATGAAACATTTAATCTTCCACAACCCCAATAGATTAATCATTAATATTTAATCTTCCACAATTAACAATATTTATATCCTCAACCTCAAATCACCATCAATGACGGTAAAGCATTAACAAATAAATCTTGTTTGACTACTTTAAAACCTCATCCACGAATAAAATAATTAAAGACATCGCTAGAACCCCGAACCCGCACAAACTCCTCTCCGCTCAACAATTTAACAAATTACCCACTGCAGCAGCGCTGCTTAACAATTTCGTATCTTTAAAAATATTGATCCAATACATCAAATGATACCTCTCTAGATTCATTACTTAAAAGCCTACATTTTTCATGTAGAACACATATTTTTATTTTGATCACAGGTAGGTGTAATCTAATGCCCAAAACAGAGGAAGAACTCTGTTCTGGCAGATTGGATAGCAGTATTCAATTGCGTCCCAGCAACAGTACAGGGGTCTAAAAATTCTGAAGTTTCCACAGAAGCTAGATTATCAGATTCTCTACAACTTTCTCAATTACGTCCATGATCATAAAAATCATTTACTACCGCAAATTCACAGATTACCATCGTTCTGTACCAATCTGCTCGCCTAACGAACAGCAGTATTCCCGACCCTGTAACTCCCAGATCCCATGGCCAAAAATTCCGAAAACAGTACATGAGACGCATATGGAAGTCCTCTACAACTTTTCTTTTGGGAGAGTCTGCAGGAAAAATAGTTTACTAGGTCTAATCCGCACGAACAGACGCGCTGCGCGAATCAATCTACAGGCAGACAGCAGCTAATCTCTAATCGGGCAATTAATCTATTAACTACCCTCAAAATCCGTGCCAAGAACCCTAATTACGCATAAGAACAGAGGGTTTGAGATGGAGAAAAATTACCTAGATGGCAGATCAACCCTTTTTTATCCTCTTCTTCTCCTTCCTTCTCCCTCCTTCTTCTCCTTCCTTCTCCTTGCTTCTCCTCCAATCGCAGCGACACTTGGGGTGATCACCTTGGGAGGCGGCCATCAAGGGAGAAAGGAGCAGGGGTGGCGGCTGGTGTGGGGAGAAAAGGGGACGGGGTGGAAACCCTAGAGTTAAATGAGGGATGGGGGAGGGTGCGGCATGGGGGTGGCGCACCCCTTGGGCCTTGGACCAAGGGGTGCGTCCACCTCCTCACCAATCCGAAATTAAAAATAATTTTAATATATTTTATTTATTTTCTAATGTTCTATAATTTTATTTTTCTTTTCCGCGATTTGTCGAAAAACCGCGACTCATAATTGTTTTAAAAACTTACGCCGTAACGACGTTCAGGATATTACATTCTCCCCACCTAAAAAGGATTTGTCCTCAAATCTCGCTCCTCAACCTACGAGAAAAAAGAACAATCAAGGAAAGAACAACCAAAGAATAAAGCATCCCAAGGATAGAACATCCCATGGGAACAACAACCACGGGTTTTCGCCCGCCTCAAAGAACTCGGGTCCTACTTCTACATTTGAACTTCAAGCTCCCACGTCACCTCCTGTTTGGACTGATTCGTCAAGAGGGCCTCCACATCAACTCCGACGAGTCCACGACACGGGCCGGACAACGCCGAGCACCCGTAACTCTTCTGCCGGCTCTGAGCGGCCAACAGATCCTGCCATTCTCGCAAAACTATCATGCCACTAACTAATACCATCCTCCTTCTTAAAACTTTTTCCTCTATTTATTATAATCGGGATAATACATTATACCCCTTTTAAAGAATTACTCAAAGCACAAACAATAACTGTTACAAATGTAACACAACTGCAAGAAGAATGAAGCATTCTCAAGCAACACACTAGCAACCAGCTTTCCTTCAAAGGACCATGGTCCAAATCAAAGGATTCACAACAAAGCCATTCACACTCTCCAAATAGACATTTGGAGAATCCACACTGCACAAGCCAAGAGTGAAAATCACTCGACAGACCAAAACAATCATTTTCTTTTCCTAACTGGAAAAGAATACACCACAACATATAACAACTCAATTTGCAGATGACTTCTACCATAAACACACAGTTTAAACAAGAATTAAGAGGGCATATTATTGCTCGAGATATTATTAATTTCCCAATCCATTCCCCTAAAAAAATTAACTTCCTTAAACCAAGGATTTCCAAATCATCGCCCAACACACCAACTAGTTGCCATACACCTCTTAAAGGTCTTTGCAACCCAAATTGATTACCCCTTTCTTAAAGAGACAAAAAGAAGTAAATTCCAGCACAAAGGAAGATGTTACCATCTGCAATAAACACAAAACTAAGAGAAATAGCAATGAATTTGGACAACAAAAAATAAGATCACAACTGAAGGCACATGCCTCCTCAAGAAGAAAATATCAAATCTCAACCAATAAGAATACAATATCGCCATTTAAGCTCAAGAAACTCTTAGGCGGCGAAAAAAATAAGAAGTTAAACACACTTCAAAAAAAGATTGCACAACTTGACTTCAACCTCCAATACTTTTACCAAACTTTTTCTTTTAACAAAGATAACAACCTTCTTTGATTACGGTATCACCTTGACAACTCCAACAAAGAAAATTGAAGACCACAACACATTAATTCTTTAGGAACTAATAAAACCTCTCAACACGGTACTTTGCATAAAACAATTTCAGCTACCACATAAGTCATGAGATCGAAAAGATCGCGTTCATAATTCTCAAAACTTTTGATTTAAATAGTATCATGGAGGTTATCAAATTCTCTTTTTTATAGAACATTCAACATTATCATCACAACCACATTCTGACCATCATGCTAACATCAGAATAATACATTCTTAACAAGCATCATCATATCCACAAATCCCTTCATAAACTTTTCCAAAAGAAACATAGGAAATCACTTCATCATGTTTCTATTATCTGAATAAGACTGCGACTACTTAATCTAGGAAATCCTAGTGTATAAGCCACCATATTAGAGCAAAGCTCTTAATCAAGATGATACTAGAACATGACAATCTCACAAAATATGCTAGTATAAATCTCTTATTAGATTTCATATATTCAATTCTTATTGATGCTCAACGCTAATTTAGTACAAATTGATTGTAGTCTAGTCATTACTGGCAATAATTGATTATTATTTTATCATAACAACATTCATGATCCTAACTCCATTTTACAATCATAAAACAATCATGAGCATATATTCAGTATCCCACCTTACGTTCAGAAATTAGAACGAAATAACTTTAAACTTTAATAATATCAGCTTTGTAAGACAAGATTCTACAAGTCAATACATCATCCTTCATTTATTTCTTTATACAAGTTTCAACAATCTAGCATGATGAAAGATAGATGAAACTAGCAATTGTACATGCTCATAAAGTATCTAATAAAGGACAGATTAAAGGTTAATATTATCAAGGCAATATTCTAACACATCCTTATTTAATCATTCCAAACGGTCAGATTAATTACTAAGACAAGAATAATTCAATTTATCCAATAGGATAGAAATTTAAACAATCATAATAATTATTCCAATTCTTTTTTGCACACTCCTCGATAACTCCATGAGTTCCAATCATGTATAGACAAATTCTAAATCACAGTTCTTCCAGAAACTATTACAAGGTGATATCAAATTAATAAACTACACTTCCGAGGATGCTAATTAAAATTAATTATGCACCACGCTAACATCTCAACATGATAATTCATACCTTATGAATTAATTTATATGATTACCACCTTCCACTTAAGCATAACAAAACACCACAAAGGGTTTAACACTCTCTTTCAGAAAGGAGTGGAATAAACTTCAACACTCAAAATAATCTAAAAGAAATACATAGATCCAAGGCTTTACCATATTAATGAGTTTGCAACCTAAAACTTTCATTAATAAAAATACCAAGCAAACCAATGAGTCATGATTCACAATAAGACAAAATTCCCACGAAGGGACCATCCTTACAAATCAACAATATTCACAAGGAGCAAAAGTGTCTCAAATGTTCCGAAAAGAAACAATAATTGTTTCAGGGAACAGGTAGAGACCAATTGCAAAACAACAACTGCAATGAACCACAAACTTAAGAGAAATTCATTAACTGCAATAGGCCAAGAATTGGCCAAAATCAACTCAAGGAAGATAACAATTTTTCTAAAGAAACTCACTCACAACATTTGCAATTAAGTTACCTGAGATAACTACATTGCTAATCCCCATGCTACAAACAGTGGTATAACCTAACAATGCCAAGGCAGCAAATACAATCTCTATTTCATATTATTGACAATTCTCACTCGTAACAGTCATAGGAGCAAATCATAATCATACAAGATTATCTCATAACGTAAATCATCAATAAAATATGTCAAAACCATAAATGAAAAGCTTGACCCAATCCCATCAAACTGTGCACCAGTGTGTCAATTTAATAGTTTAATTACCACAGACCTAAAGCCCGCTCTGATACCAACTGTAACACCCCAGGACCCACATTACCCTGGGATGCTACTAAAACTGCTCTACAACTAGCCAATTTACAAGATAAATTAATATGGCAACAAATGCTAAATAAGATAATACAAGCGGAAGCATAAACAACTAAGGGATAACAGAATAGTGATAGCAATTCAATATTTAGAACATCCTCCAACATTTTAATCTAACACATAGATCACAAATTTAACATTATTAAGATAATGTAAACAAAGCTATGCAAGGTCTAGGATCCTTTCAACTTTATTACAGTATAAAAATATGATTCACGTGCAACAGTGTGGTGCCGCTTTACCCTTCCCATGCATGCTCAAAGTCCACCTGTAGGGAGGGGAAACAAGGGTGAGATAAAATCTCAGCAAGCAAACTGTTTAACAGGCTATTCAAACTATAAATAATTATATATCATCATTTATAATTCCATACAATCACAACCACAATTCATGTCCACAATTATTAAACAACCACAAACTTCCATGAATCATACCTCTTCAATTTCAGATTTAATTGGCATATGAATGCAGTCATTTGATCCACAATTAAATGCAAATAAACATTTAATCTTTCACAACCCCAATAGATTAATCATCAACATTTAATCTTCCACAATTAACAATATTTATATCATCAAACTCAAATCACCATCAATGACGGTAAAGCATTAACAAATAAATCTTGTTTCACTACTTTAAAACCTCAAGCACTACCACTACCAAAGGCAATAAATCATATGTATGTTTTACTTCAATACCTTAATATTTCTCACATCCACAATTGCTATAAATAATTAATACAAGAGAAAAGAATCTCATGCTACAAACACAACCCTTACCGTACACAAGGGACGAACCCCATTCCACGACCACATCCACAATCCTCATACCACAAATAGCTCACATGAGCCAATTCCACCTTACAACTGGAAAGTTGTATATTTCACAAAATAACATCACCACAATATATATTGCATATGTATACAAATGATCTTTCCACAATGCAATGCATATGAATGCTTCCATGCTATGCTCCACATCACTCTTTTCCGGCGGGATTTGAGGTGCATCGTATTACGGCAATATACGATGCTCCCAGCGGGAATAAGAGGTGCATCGTATTACGACAATATACAATGTTGTACCGGTACGGTCGCGGCTAGGTGCGACGACATCCACATATGCAAATGACATGATATGTTATGAATGATATGATAATCATAAATCACATGAATTCCAACTTCAATGGAGCATCATCGTGCTCACAACATATCCACATCCACCACATGTTATTTTCATGTTCCACATTATAACATTAAGCAAGAATTCCATATGTCTACTAGTAGATCATCAACATATCAATTGATCAATACTTCCTAACATCTCCACATTTAAAATATCATGCAATCATGGCATAATATATCAAATTACAATAATAATGTAAATTGCAAATAGAAGGAATAACAAGTTAAACAGTAGCAACCACCACTATGTTTACTTGCCTCAATCCGACGAAGCGAAGTAAAATCAAGAGCGCTCAGGGACAAGACCACATGTCCAAAAGACAACCCTCAGCACACAGCTACAATATAAAAAGATGAATAAAATAATTAAAGGCGTCGCTAGAACCCCGAACCCGCACAAACTCCTCTCCGCTCAACAATTCAGCAAATTAGCCTCTGCAGCAGCGCTGCTTAACAATTTCGTATCTTTAAAAATATTGATCCAATACATCAAATGATACCTCTCTGGATTCATTACTTAAAAGCCTACATTTTTCATGTAGAACATATATTTTTATTTTGATCACAGCTAGGTGTAATTTAATGCCCAAAACAGAGGAAGAACTCTGTTCTGGTAGATTGGACAGCAGTATTCAATTACGTCCCAGCAACAGTACAGGGGTCTAAAAATTCTGAATTTTCTACAGAAGCTAGATTATCAGATTCTCTACAACTTTCTCCAGTATGGCCATGATCATAAAAATCATTTACTACCTCAAATTCACAGATTACCGTCGGTCTGTACCAATCTGCTCGCCTGACGAACAGCAGTATTCCCGACCCTGTAAATCACAGATCCCACGGACAAAAATTCCGAAAACTGTACAGGAGACACATCTGGAAGTCCTCTACAACTTTCCTTTTGGGAGAGTCTGCAGGAAAAATCGTTTACTAGGTCTAATCCGCGCGAACAGACACGCTGCGCGAATCAATATACAGGCAGACAACAACTAATCTCTAATCGGGGGAACTAATCCATTAACTACCTTCAAAATCCGTGCCAAGAACCCTAATTATTCATAAGAATGGAGGGTTTGGGATGGGAAAAAATTACCAAGATGGTAGATCAACCTCTTTTTTCTCCTCTTCTTCTTCTCCTTCCTTCTTCTCCTTGCTTCTCCTCCAATGGTAGCACCACTTGGGGGGATCACCTTGGGAGGGGCGGCCACCAAGGGGAGAAAGGAGCAGGGGTGGCAGCTGGGTGTGGGGGAAAAGGGGAGGGTGGAAACCCTAGGGTTAAATGAGGGAGGGAGGGTGCGGCATGGGGGTGGCGCACCCCTTGGGCCTTGGCCCAAGGGTGGTCAGCATCAATTTGAAAATTAAAAATAATTTTAATATATTTTATTCATTTTCTAATGTTCTACAATTTTTATTTTTCCCTTCCCGCGATTTGCCGAAAAACCGGCGACTCCGCGATTGTTTTGAAATCTTACACTATAACGACGTTCAGGGTATTACACATACTCAACCTCATCTGTAGATTGCGCAATAGAAGACTGCTTCCTAAAAGACGAAAAGACAACTGATGTACCAAAGAAATGACAGATGCTCAAGATACTATTCCTATCTATTCTACAACCTAAAATCTGCATGTAAGAAAGCACTAAGAGATATGCAAAAGAAAGAAGAAAACAAAAGTTCGAACTAAAGGTGGACTGGAGATACCTAAAAATATGCTTCATTTTATGGCGGTAAGGTGCACAAGGGGGAACTTGAAATCAAGTGCATAGACATATTGAGAAGTGCATGTCTGGGCTCGACATTGTGAGGTAGAAAAAGGAACCGATCATATTGCGGTACTCACTACAAGATAACCTAGATTTACAGGCATTTAATTAACCTAGTGTATAGCCTAAATGCCCTTTAAAACAGTCTAAACCAGCATTTAATTTCTATGGTGCGTATATATGCCATCTTATAGTTTACTGTGGCGCATATATACACCGGCCTAGGCATTATAATGTGGGGCATTTATAAATGTCGGCTTACACGCTACCACGATATGTATATACGCTGAGGACCTTTGGTCTAGTGGGGCATTTATAAACACCTTTATTAGCATCTACCATGGTGTTTATAAATACCAAAGAAAATAATCATGCATGCTAGTGTGAGTTCTCTGTTTTATTCATGTTGAGTTTATTTGGCATAATAGAAACAAGAGAAAACTAAGGAGAATAGGAAAGAGGAGAAAAAGAAACGAATGTTGGTTGTTCATTCATTTTCTGCTGAAGGGATTTATCTATCTATCTATTATTTTGGGTGTGTATGTGATGGTAGAGCGAGTAAATGAATAACATTTGAAGAAATGAATAAATAAATAATGAAACCCTAGCCTTCGGCCTGGCCAGCTGGGCCCGTCTGGCCCAGTCCAGCACCTAACCTAACCCCTTATCCCCTCCCCTCACCCTCTCTCTTCTTCCACTCCTATTCGGCTATCCCCGATCTGTCTTCCTCCATCAGATCCACCGCCACCACCGGCTGCCTCCCCGAGCACCCTGGTTTCCCCCTCTCCATTTCTCTCTGACAGACTCTCTTCTCCTCCCTCTATTCTTCTTCTCTCCGTTCTTCCCGACTGGCGCCACCTCCCGATTCGCCACCCCTGGTGGCCTTGGTTGCCGACGGTTCAGGGCCGTGCCCCATGGGGGTGCGGTCCGTGCGACCGTACAGGGCCCCCCAATTTCTAGGGCCTCAAAAATCAGCACAGCAGAAGAAGGCTCATGTATTCGTGTGAGGCGGGCGCGGATAGGGGTGAAAACGGATCGGATACGGACGGATAATATCTCTACCATATTTATTTTCATATTTTTTTGAATACGGATACGAATACGGATAACTCGAATACGAATACAAATACGAATAATATCGAATACAGATACGGATCGAATACGAATCGAAACAAATACGGTTACAAATATTTATCGGAACATGAAAACCCCTTAAACTATACATCCAAAATTAACAAAAATACATAAATAGTTCATTTTGTCAAAATAGTCATGAAATCTAAACAAGCATAGTATTTTTATCCATAATAAATATACCCAATAGTCGATCATAACATAACTACATAAGTAGCAACAACGTGGAATTCATGGAATACACATGATGACATAATAGCAATTTGAACAAGCATAAGAACATTTCATTCCTCCATTTCATCCACCAAGTCCTCCATGATAGCAATTTAAATAAGCATAAAAATACTAGGCTTCTCATATCAGTATCCGTATCCGTATCCGGTTTCGTATACTGGGCTAAAATCCCGGATATCCGGTTTCGTATTATCCGAATTATCCGTATCCGTATCCGTATTCGACGGATACTAGGTTTACTGTATTCGTATTCGTATCCGATAAAAAAATCCGTATCCGTATCCGATCCGAGAACTATCCAAAAAAATCCGATCCGACACAATCCGTATCTGTATCCGTCCGGATCCGACGGAAACTATCCGATCCGTTTTCACCTCTAGCCCCAGAGCCTAGCTCGAGTCCGCGTGCGCATCTCCACGCGACGACTTCGCATGCGTGGCGCTTCGTATTCTCGGCTCCGAGCCCCGAGGCCCCACGGCGTTTCGTATTCTCTCTTGTATTCGTGACTTCGTCAGTTCGTGTTCGTCTCGTCTCCGCCGAGCGCCGGCCAGCCGGCTCGTCCAATGTCCATTCATTTAGGGCCGTGCCATTACTTAGAGTTTTGTACAGGGCCTCCAAATTTCACGGCACGACCCTGGACGGTTCACCACTCGCCTTGGCTTTCTCCCCTTCTTCCCAACACGGCGGCGCCAACGTCGGATCCACCGCCGCCTACAACCACGCCGCCACCTAATCCTAGCACACACCGCCGTCGAGGACCAGTCACCTCCACTGCCGCCGACGACTACAGCCAGCACCGACGTGGCGGGCTTCTACCCCTTCCCTCTCCCTTAGCGCACCCGCGTGCGGCCGGTCCATCGGCCATCGTGGTTCGGTCCAACGCCGATGCTGGCTCCTGCGACATCGCTGACATCGCCTCCATCGCGGCGTCGCACGCACTGGAGCACGGCGGCCATCCCATGCCGGTCACTGCGTTGTTGACTACAGCTACGTCTAGTTCCCTCCGCATGCTTCTAGCCCCTTCTACCATATAAGTGCTACACCTACTCCCCTCCTTTCTACCTCAACTGGCTCCTACCCGGTTAGTCTTTCAACAAGCAATTTAATCACAGGATGCAAAGTATCTTGTTTCATGGTGATACTATGGTTCAGGTGCATTAGTTTCAGTTGGAAATAAGTTCACGAATAGGGTTCTTGAATGCGTGTATGTGCTATGAACTCCCCCTGGCAGGAACCAGTAATTGTATGAGACTGAGAATAGTATACATGTATTCTGGGATTATGCGTGCAAGCCAGAACAGAGAATGCACTAAGGGGTTTAGGACATAAATACCTAGCTATGTAGTAAGTTCAAGATTAAGTAGTGTGCTTCTGTTTAACCTATGTTCCTTTGATTCTTAACCCGATTGAGACATGTGACAATTATGATCTTGTTCTAGCATATATTCATTTTGTGTTGACAAATTTGAATGCATGTATATCCATGAATCACTAGCGTGTCAACCGATCTTATTTAATCAATTGGGGAAAGGATGAGCATTGCCATGCCATGCATCATTTATCTATGATAATTAGGGCATGTTAACCTATACCAGAAGTGAATGTATGTGTGTTTTAAATCCAAAGGTGAGCCTTTAGGTGGCAGACATGCAGGCCATGGCAAGCATGTAGCTTGCCAGCTCCCCTAGTGGCCCTTCAGTTGGCAGATGAAGAAGGGAGACAGATGGGGTGTCCTGCTGGTTATCTACTAGCATTTTCTTCTTGATGAAGCTAAGGTTCTAGAAGAAAATTGTTTGACTGATCTGCAATCATCTTTCCTTGCTGGTAGCTATGCTTATTATGCAGCTTGCTAGTACTTGTTGATGTTTAATTAGGAACTGGATGTTTAACTCATTGTAAGTTTATTATGAACACTTGTTATGGCTATTATGAAAGTACAAACTTTGCGGAAAATCGTAGTGTTTATATGTTTGTGTGTGATTTTAGACGGTCATCTTTACATGTGTGCAGTATAATATTTCTAGCCTGCATGTGCAAATATACACAAATTGTGGAGCAACATCTGTAAACGCCATGGTATAAAATTGGGGATGTTTATAAATGCCCCTGAAAGTGCCAAAACTAGGGTGTTTATAAACGCCATGGTAAGAAAATTGCGGGCGCTTATAAATGCCGTCGAATCCAGGAAATTACGGTGTTTACAAATGCCGTACGTGGAAACCTTACATAGGGATGTTTTTATACGCCATGGAAAATTCTAAAAAAGGGAGGCACTTGTAAATGCCGTGGTATGCCTAAATGCTGGGGAACACTTTCCTCGATGGCACTTTTGTTGACGCTGAATAAATGCCATGGAAAACACTTTTGAGGGTGTTTACAGGGCTTCTAGGGCTTTAATAGACGCTCTAGGAATGAGAACGTGTTGTAGTGACTCCTGTTCAACAGGCTAGCCATCCTCATCTGATCCAAACTTGATGTAGAAGCCATCAGGGTGGAGATTGGCTTGCTACTCTCCATGTCGAAACGTCAAAGTAGGTCTTTGGTGTATTTGACTTGATGCACAAATGTACCTTACTTCGTTTCCTTGATTGGAATCCAATGAAGTAAGGCAACCCTCACGTCATGCTCATCTCGAACTCTCTGCTCACGGGTCTAAAAACTTGGAAACTAAAGTATGAGATAAGCCACTGAAAATGATGCCATCCACATCAATTTGAATCAGAAGGAGATCACTACCATGCCTGAGAATGAACAGTGTCTAGTCAGCTTTGCCCAATTGAAAATCATTTTTTTTAATATAAATGACTTAAGCCTATCATACCAAACTCTAGGGATTGACTTAAGCCTATCATATCAAACTCTAGGGAGTTACTTAAGGCCATACAAGGTTTTGGACAGTTTGTAGACATGATTTGGGAACTTTGAACTCTCAAATCCAGGAGGGTACTTGATATAGACTTCTTCTATGAAACTGTGATGACACTCTTAACGTCCACATAATATAGTCTAAAACACTTAGAGGCTGCAAATGTTAGGAGAATTCGGACTGTTCTTTTAATTGCGCTTATGGCTTTTGGCTGAAATTTTGAATTTTGGTACATTTACAGTCTGATTACGGAGAGACGATACTTACTTGCGATTTTGGTAGGTACAAATGTTGGGCTTTTAGTGTGTAGATCGTTTAACCTGTAGACCCATCTTGAGAAAATACTCCGTTTAAAAGTTAGGTACTGTAGCAAAAGCCAAAAGCCGTCGGCTTCGGAGAAAAAGAATAGGCCCCCAAATGGTTTCTAATCTAGGAACAGGTACAAAGGTCTCTTTAATGTCTAAACCCTCTACCTGGTGAAGTCCTAAGATACAAGTCTAGCCTTATTTCTAACAACTACTCTATCCTTACTCTGTTTATTCTTGAAGACTTACTTGGTTCCAATGACATTGTGACCATGGAGAGGCTCAACTAAGGCTCTGACATTGTTTCTCTTAAAGTTCTGCAACTCCTCAGGCATGGCATTGATCCAAGACTCATCAATAAGTGCATGGGTGACAACACATGGCTCAAAAGAAGCAATGAAAGCAGAATGATCATACGAGTTAGGAGAGATAACCTAGAGAGATTAATTCGCTCATGAAGACCTCCAACCATTTGATCTAGCAGATGTCATTAGAAATGTTGAGGCATTCCTGAAGTCGAGGTGGCCTTTACCTCTTGGGTTGTGGAGGAAGGAGCAGAGCCACGCGGTGTTGATGAAATGGGAGCAGGCTATCCATCTGAATGTGAAATAGATGAAGTAGGTATTTCATCTGGCTGAAGAAGTAATTCAACAGCCTCATCTTCTTCATCACTCTTCTCAAGGAATATGCTTTCTGAATCTCCTTGAACCTATATACCTGCAATTTTTGGTCTAGTCCCTAGACTAGCCTCATCAAATGTAACCTCACAGATCTCTATAATTTTGTTAGTCTAAAGATTAAACACACAATAGTCTCGAGAATGATCAAGATAGCTTAGAAAGATCTCATCTGAATATCAAAACTCAAACCTATCAAGGCTGCCATATTTAAGAATGAATCACTTGCAACCAATGACTCTAAAGTAAGAGACATTAGGCCTATGATCAAATCTCAATTCATAGGAAGTCTTGCGCAATGAGTCTCTCAAGAATACCCTGTTAGACATATAATAGGCGGTGGAAATAACCTTAGCTCAATACCTCTAAGGAGCGGCATGCTCATCTAATATAGTCCTAGCCATCTCAACTAAGGTCATGTCAATCCTAATGCCCCTAAGGGCACTTGGAAGATCAACTGACAATCTAAGAGCTAACTTTCCAAAATGACCAAATGTATCATCCTTAGATGCCCGGAAGTAAATTCATGAGTATCTACAGTAATCATCAACAATGACTAGTACATACCACTTCTCTCCTACCGATCGAACTTTAGAAGAACCTATAGCGTTCATGAGCAAGAGTTGTCCTAGGTCATCTATCATGACCACAGTAAGAGATGGATGTGAAGCAACCATCATGTTACCATGCCTACAATGAGAGCAAATTAAATCCTTCCCACCCTTGAGCTTAGGTAATCCCCTAATTAGATCCATGCTACCGACCCATGTCAAGTGATAAAAACCAATATGTCCAAGCTTACGGTACCAGCCATATCTCTAGACTTTGAAGCAATAACAAACTTAAGCCTAGAAGAGTAGGACTCAACAAAATCAGCACTAAAACCATCCCAAGACGTAAAATCCCAAAGACTAGATCCCTAGACTAGTCTAGAACTCTATAAGCACTCCTCCTAAAGCTCACCTCGAGACCATCATTAATTAATTATGAGACTAAGAGCAAATTCTACTTGAGCTTGCTTACTAGGGCTATAGTTGTCATTGACACAAACTATGTCCTTGGCCATCACAGTCCAAGTAAAAGCATCTCTGAACATGATCAACTCATCACCAGATGCTTGGGTGAGGGAGAAAAACCATCTTGAATTTCTGGTGATGTGTTGAGAACATCTGGAGTCCACTAGCCATAGGTTTTCCTTCCTCCCCTGTCAGACCTACATGTAGAAACAAAGAACCTTAAGGTTTCAGTACTCTGTTAGTAATAAAAGACGTGGGAATCTAGTATCGAGACACACGAAGAGTAGAAGCATAAGCAAAAGCTGATGCAGAATGAGACAAAGCATGGACACCATGAGAATGCATCCCCATACAAGCTCTACCCAGACCCCCGGAATTATTGCTTAGGTCTAACAAAAGCCTGGAGCTCACTCTGTCTAGTAGGCACTCGTGGACCTATGCTGCCCTCATTGTAACCTATGCCTGGATGAGAGGCCGACCTAAAGCCATCAAAGAACTCCTGAACAAACATAGACCTAAAGCTAGCTCTAGGGACACTCTGAGGTACAAGCACTCGTCTAGCTCTCAAGGATCACTCTCTATCCTTCTTCTCTTGTTTGGCTTACCTAAAGTAGAACTGAAATAGGTGGTCATCCCTCTCACAGCAGGTGAAATGGTACTTAACTCAATGAGGAGTCTGACTAGCTGAAGAAGAAGCACCCATTACATAAGAGGGAAATTGTGCAAAGCTAGTCGACTTGAAGATAGTCTTGCTTAGTTCAGTCTTTGACTCAATCAAGCCATTCTTCAAAACTCTCACTACCTTATGTGGATTTTTCTTAAAATACTATAAGGCGTTGAAACCTACACATCTATTCTTCACACTCACCTTAGACTAGTCTAAGATCATGTGGAGGTTCCTTTTGCCACCAGAGTATTGCTCTAAGGTTCTTTTAAGGTAGTCATTTTTCTTAGTTATGGTAACATATGAACTACACTCAGCCTTCTTCACCGCCCAACCTATTTCTCCTTATGAATGGCTACCTGAAGCCTAAGAGACTCACAAGAGATACAAGTTGCAGTCTTAACTTACCTAAGTTGCTGATCAAAGTTGACTCTAATTGCCTCATGCATATCTTCTAGATCCTGGCTTGTTTGAACACAAAATGCATATGCAACGGATGCAACAAGATCATATTTGTTTGATGTGGAAGATGAGGCATGTTTTTCTTTAGCGGTGAGGACATTTAGAGTTCGAGTAGGTGTTTCAATTTCAACACTAAACTTAGGACAATTTGAGCATGAGAAAGTCCTAGAGTGAAGCACCTCATCAGTTAATTCAATAATTTTACCCATGGCACTTTTGGAGTTCAACTCTAGCAAAGCACACTTCCAGCAAGATAAAGTACTAGCATTCATATCCCTAGCTCTTAAGCACGCAAGAGGTTTATTAGATTTGAGTCATCATTTGCATGTTTTAGTTGTTTAGCATGAGATGAATGCACTAAGGACCTAGTAAGAAAATTAGCTTTTATTTTAGCAATATTATCTGTAGTGACAAGCAACTCATCAACAACATAAGCATACATCGTAGTGCCAAGAGAAAAACAATCTTTCTTCTTCTCAATTTTATCAAGTGCTACTTTGAGCTAACTAGCAACATCAGAATAAATGGTCTTTAGCTTGTCCAACTCAGAGTGAAGAACTAGGTACGATTCACAATTATTATCTTCAGGAATTAAGGATCTAAGCCTACGAATTTTAGCATTCAAGCCCTTAACCAAGAAGTCATGGTTCTTCATTTTCTAAAATCATGATCTAGGCAAACTACAGCACGAGATATCTCATCGTATGTAAACTTTACCTCATCAAGGTCGCTTTAGAGATCATCCTCACCAGAGATATTATCGGTGCTTGCCCTTGCCATGAGCATATGCCCGTGAAGTCATCCGCTGTAATATTCTTATTTTAGCCCTCTTGGGGACCTTTACGTAATTACAGATAACGGGATATGTGAAAACATGATGGAGGGATTAAGGGGGATTCGGTTGGAGATGAATTCGAAATGAACTCGTGCATTTCGTGCACAATTCGTTTTGGGCTGGGGTTATAACGAAAGAGGAGATGAGGCCCTCCATCAACCCTAGGCTCCTTCTTCTCTTTGTTGCGTCTCTTGCAAGCCCTGTCACCATCTTGTTTTGGCTCCTCCATGCATGTGTACTATCTGCCCACCTGCTTGCTGAGTTGGTGTCTGGTGCTGCTGTTGTGTTGCTAAATGCCTCCCTGCCTATTGGCTATTGCCATACGTGCGTAGGTGCTACTGTGGCCGCGGTTGTGCGCCCTCTTGTGCTGCCCCTCTGTGCACCCAGCTCTTTCACCTTCAGACGGTCATGCATGCAATGGCTGCAGCTGGGTGCAGTGCTCTGGCACCTGCTACTTGATCTACCATGCCTAGGAGAGCACCAGCTAGACATGCGGTCGCATCCCTTGTAGCAGCATGGCATGAAGGGCAAGACTGGAGGCAATAAAGAGAAGGAAAGAGGAGAAAAAGGGAAGAGGAGAAGAAGGGAAGGGAGGAGAAGGGAAGGAGGAGGGCAATGACCAAAGGAAGATGAAGGCAAGGAGGAAGAGAGGTTCTGCTTCCTCGTCGATGTTGTTGTGCTAGTAAAGTTTGGGTTGTGGGTAAAAGATCATCTCAAATCTTGCGTCCTTGTTTTATACCCTAGTATATTGTTTTAGGTCGTGTTTAGCTATGGATTAGAGTAGAACCTCAGTTTTGGGGTTAAATTGTTGTTGTTGTAGTTCATTGAGGTTGCTATCCAGATATTAGGATTTAGTTTTGGGCACTTTACGTCATGTTTCTTAACCTGTGCATTACATGAAATGTGTATATAATTGTCTAAGGATTTGGTAGAGTCCAAGAACATGAATTTTGGTTTGGTAGATTAGAAGTTATGGCCCTAGGAAGGTTGCTGTCTAGAAATCGGTTACTGCTGGATGCAGTCATTGAAACTTGTTAATTTGACTTGGTAGATGCCATAATTAAATTTTGGGCATAACTAAATGAAGGTAGATAACATTCTGTAGATTCCAAGGGTGCTATGGTTTACTATATTTGGATGTGTAATTTATTATATATAAAACTATTAATCCTATTGTCCAGTAAGATAACAGGACTTCCTTCGGAGTTAAAAACAAGGGGTTAAGGGTCTGTTCTTTTCAGCTACGGCTTATGGCTTTTGGTTGAAATTTTTGAATTTTGGTACATTTACAGATGCAGACACGGAGAGAGATACTCACTTACGATTTTGACAGTACAAATGTTGGGCTTTTAACGTGTAGATCGTTTAACCCAGACCCCATCTTGAGAAAATACTCGTTTAAAAGTTAGGTATCTTGTAGCAAAAGCCAAAAGTCACGGCTTGGAGGAAAAACAGCCCTAAATGGTTTAATCAGGATTTGTGGCCAACCAAGAAATTGTAATAAATTTTGTGTGGATTTCAAAACTTATGTGATTTGCCATAATAGGGCTTGGGAGTCAAAAGTTTCGCTATTTTTAGTAACGGGACAGTAGGGGTGACTGTCCGGTAAAGAGGAAGTTTTGCAGAATTGGAAAGCGTGTAGGAGCGATGTCGTTTAATTGTTCTTGTACTACTGTGGTTGTTGAGATTGGGTATTTACTTAGGAGGAGTAGCATCGGGTTGGTGTCATCTTCGAATCAACCTGTTCCTCGCAACTAGAAAAAGGCAAGTGCATGGTATAATGGTATACGAGTGGTTGCTCTAGTTGTTTATGTTAAATAAATACTTGCCATAATGATCCACATGTTTTATACTTGCTTCTTATTATGCTCACATGACTATAGTTAAATGATAATGATGATTATAATTAAATGATAATGATGATTATGATTAAATGATGTTGATTATGGTTAAATGATAATAATATTGAATGGTTAGTGCCGATAAGTGACTGATGAATAAAAGAATTATTGCATTGTATGTTGAGCATTTATGTTGTAAAGAGAAGACTTATGTGGCCCTCTAGAGCCTACTTTGTGTGGGCTACCAATGGCAGTGGGTAGAGAAGGACCTACTTTGGTAGGCACTCCACGTGAGTAAAGAAAGACCTACTTCGATAGGCACTCCACAAGAGTGGAGTTGAGAACCTAGTATGAAAAAGGATATGGCAAGAGTGGTTCATGGACAAGTGAACACTTCGCTATACTAGTATAAACAAAGAGAAGTGGAGACATATGCATTGCATTCATGAAAAGAGAAATGAAATGATGAGATATGTGTATGAAATTTAATGAGAATGAACATGTGAATATTAAGATATTTGTGAGTTAGCGTGAATTGTTGGTACAATGTTTAAATCATTTATTATTCTATTATGTATTTGCTGAGTCATGGACTCACCTTTGCCTTTGTTGTTATTTTTAGGTGGCCGTTGAGGGTGACATGGAAGTAGCACGAGATTAATATTGCACTATTATTATTCCTTCTTTCACTTAGTGGCCAAATATTCATTGTTAGAAATAAACTTATCATCCACACAACTCTTAGATGAATAATGATTCCCTTTAACACTTACTAGTTTCAAATTGTTGTTAACATGTCAAGTTTCCATTGTTAAAAGTTGTTATTGGTTTATCTTAATGTCAGTTATCGATTCCCTTATTGCTGAAATATTTATGATCATGGTTATGTTGTGGAATATATTTGTAAGTCTAGCTAATGGTAATGTTTAAGGGTTTAAATTGATAGCAATTGTAGTTATTGGTCACATTCTGGGCTTTTGTTAAGCAGGGGTGTTACATCTGCCTTCTTCTTGCCTCATGGCTCGTCCTCCTCCTCATTCCTCGAGTCTTAAGTCACTAAAGCCGAGTTGCTCGAGAGCAGACAGAACTCAATGGACTACCTTGCAGTAGTTACGCTTCTTCGGCTTGGCATCCCGAGGTGGTGGACACTTGCGGTACTCCTCCTCCTCGCCCTTGAGCTTAGGGTAGTAGGCTCAAATGTGGTTGAGGTCATCACACTCGAAGCACCGAATTAGACCTCCTCCTCTCTTTCTCATCCTCACAGTGTTTAAGGCTCTAGTGAACTTGATACACAAGAGGGTTAGTCATCCTCAAGATCTGCTCAAGCTGATCATCACTCATATCATGCAAGGAAGACAAAGTGTTAGACCATGTGGTGGTCGTGCGCTTAGTGATAATGAATAATTGACATTTGGGTTTCATTGGAATTTGTATTTGTGAACATTCTAGTCGAAGCGCTCTTGTTGCTAGTGTATTCAGGTTAGTAGGTGCAGTCGAAGCGTCGACCACGACCGTCGAGCACGGCAGATCAAGCATGCCTTTTCGATAACAGTTTGTTGACTACGACAGAGCGACCACGACGATGTAATCAGTAGGCTTCGATCTAGTAATAGTGAACAAGTCGTGAGCTACAGTGAACCATTCAGATGTCGTAATCTTGCCGCTACAGTAATCGGTCGGCGGTCGTAGCAACAATGTCTTTCCGATGGTCATAGCTACATTGGTTTGTCATAGTCTGAGACAAGGATCGGGACTAGGATGGGAAAATTTGAGGTCTAGGTAGTCGAGGATGTCACGCGAGGTGGTCGGGCTTATACTGGAGCATGTGGAGATCAAATGTGGTAATGCGTGGAGAGGCTATAGGAGGTGTTGTCTTGGAGGTCGATACATGAGGTGATAGTGCGTGATAAAGATACAGGAGGTGCTCTTCTGGGAGGTTCCACGTAGTGAGTTAGGAGTTGTGGAAGGACTCCATAACTAAGATTGAAAGAGTTACGGATAGAGTTCGTAACTTGGAAGGTGTCAAGATTTGAATAAAAAACCCGTGTTCGGAAGGGTTTCGGGTTACTTAGTTTTCAGAAGAGATTAAGTTTTGAGTTCGTGTTTGAGGTGAACACGGTTTGGACGTTAGCCTATAAAAACAGGGAGAGACTACGGGCTGACATGGTGGTTTTCATAGGGCTTTTAGGAGAAGGTTTTGTGACGGTTTTGAGTGAATTTTGAAGGTTTTATCTTTACTTTTTGGCTAGGACTTTTAGGGGGTGCTTGTCAGGGCATTTTGTAAATCCATAGAAATCCAGCAATAAAGATCATCTTGATTCAATCTGGTTTGTGATTTGTCAAAGATTACTGGTGATTACGATTGGGTTTAAGCATACGACCACGTACAAACTAGTCATAGACAAAGTGATCGAAGCGGTCAAACAGAGTGGTCGATCGGGCGAGCGGTTGAGCAGAGCAGTCGATCAAGTAGTCGTATGCTGAGCGATTGGTCAGGCGATCAATCACTGAGTGGTCAAAATCTTCACCGACCGCCGCAAGACTCCAAAAAGTGATGACAATCATTCACCCCTTCTGATTGTAGTATTCAATCCTACAAGTGATATCAGAGCAGGCAGCGATGGAATCAGAGAGGAATGTGATCCATCCCCCAAGCTAGATGGTATTGATTTTGCTTTTTGGAAGTGTCGTATGCAAGCTTACATTGAGGCTCAAGGTAGTGATGTCTGAAAAAGGTTTCTTAACTTTTATGTAGCCCTGCTGATGCTATTGCTAAAATAAAACAGATATTGATTTAAATGATCATGCTCGTAACTTGCTTTTTCAAGAGATTCCTCGCAGAGAATTTGATCGTGTAGCTCATATTGCTTGTGCCCATTTAATATGGAAAACTCTTTGCAATTATTTATGGAGGAACAACTAAGATTAAGAAAGTGCGTAAGAATCATTATAAAAAAAAAGAGAACTCAAATTTTGCTATGAAACCCAATGAATCTATAGATGATCTTTTTGCTCGTTTTGAGAAGATTTTGAGTAACTTGTGTGGAGTTAGTGTTATACCTGCTGATGGAGATAATGCAACTAAAATTTTGAGGCCTTTAGGTTCATAGTGGTTGATG
Source organism: Bonia amplexicaulis (assembly GCA_036346245.1). Classification (NCBI taxonomy): domain Eukaryota; kingdom Viridiplantae; phylum Streptophyta; class Magnoliopsida; order Poales; family Poaceae; genus Bonia; species Bonia amplexicaulis. Next base: position 42,190 of record JAYGGG010000404.1, on the reverse strand, counting down.
GTCTTCGCGACTATTAATCAAAATGTCGATGTAGATACTCTCACCATGGATGATTTGTACTCTAGATTGAAAACCTATGAGATAGAAGCATTGCCATCTAAGACTGATAAATCTTCACCTTTAGCACTTGTGACTAACCCCATGCAGGCTATTTCGTTGAGTATTGTCTTATGTTTTCTTGTCTGTTTTACCCTCTTTTTCAGAAGATCAGTTCGAGTAGCACCTTGAAGAGGACTTGGTCTTAATCTCCTCACGAGCATACAAGGCTCTCAACAATGTAAGGATGAGAAAGTGAGGTAGAGCATACAAGGCTCTCCAAGTTCGATTTGGTGCTTTAAGTGTGGCGAGCCAAGCCACATTAAGATGGATTTTCCCAAGCTCAAAGGGAAAGTGGTCGTGGAAGGCCGGAATTATCGTCATCGATCATCCAAGAATAATATCAAGAGTGAAAATTTCCGTCGCAAGGTTGTTGAAGAAGTCATATTAGCCATCAAGCGCCTTGACTTGAGTGACGGAGATTTTGAGAACTATGACGACAACGACCACGACAATGAAGATGACAAAAACAAGAAGAAGAGCACCGACAACTTCACGAGTATGTGCTTCATGGCAAGCAACAATAGCGATGATGACTACAGCGATCCCAATGAGGTAAGACCATCGTATGATCAGCTTGAAGATGGCTTGATTAAACTTTCTATTGAATTGAAAAGAACTAAAAAGAAATTGAAAGAAAATAATTTTGTAGTCGAAAGCTTGAATTATGATATTAATAGACTTAGAGCATTGATTCCTAAAGATGATTCTTCTAAAGCTTGTCAGGTCTTACATTCTGAGTTGGAAACTGCTAGATCTATTAATGCAACTAACATGGTTCAACTTAGAGATATAACTGATAGATTTGATCAACTAAGAATGGTACATGATTCTTGTGATGGAAAACTTAAACTTGCTAATGATAAAATTGAAAAACTTAAGTATAATTCTTCTAGAGTATGCTCTAAGTATGATTTGCTGCAAGCTAGACTTAATTCATCTCAGGCTCAGGAATCAATTCAAAAATGCTTTATCATAGGACTCTGATCGTGCAAAACTGCACACCCGCAAGTGCACGGGTTGCCGCTAAGATAGCAGCGAGATGTCGTGTTCTCCGCAGGGACTAGAGTACCGGTGACATGACACTCAACCAAAGCTAAATCGTACGAACTGGGATTGAAGACTAACTGCAGAACCTAGACAAACTAAAGGCAAGCGATGAGATCTGCAAAAGAGGGAGATAAGAGAAAGGAGGATCTTAGAGCGCTGTGAATAAGAATATCTGGGCAGGAGAGAATAAAAGAAAGAAGACAATAGAATTTAACTCTACTGAGAGATAGACCGAAGGAAGACAAGCTAGAAATAAAAGTGGAAGAGTTAAGGGGAAAGAAAGGAGACAAAGATAAGAGGAAAGCACTGGAGACGAACAGACTAGCAGAGGGAGATACCAACAGAAGAGAACTTGAGGGGAGAAAGAAACTGGAGAAGAGAAGGGAAGAAAGAAAGGTCTAAAGAAGGTAAGAAATCTAAGAATTAGACGGGAAGAGATGGAAATGGAGAGAGTGGGTTGAGAAATAGCTTCACCAAGAGAAAGGCTGAGGGGCGCTGAAAAAGACTTGCTAGCGAGAATTAGATATCAGTCAGAGAGAAAGAGGGAGAGGAATCAGATGGAGGAAGGAATGCACAGGGGACTGACGAGAGGAAGAAAAATGCTAAAACTACCATCTCATCCCTTCCCGGCAAGTGCACAAACAAGCAATTTCAAAGAAAAGACTATTACAAGAAACCATAAAGCATGCTACGCTACTGCAGTAATGAAATGATCCTAACTCACGAAAGGCATAGAAATAGCGCAACCCTAACCATATTTCATTTCTTTTTACCTTTTCCTTTTCTAACAGAAATGAACAGAACTGCATACATAATATTAAATCTAACAATAGATCTACTCTAATACTAAAGATGATATCAAAATCACAGTAAAAATAAATCTACAAACAGAAGCAGCAAACTTATGAATAACTAATGTCTATCAAGCAAGAAATATGAATCTAAACCAGAAGATATGATCAACATAATCGTCTGAAGTGCGCAAGAACAATAAAAAGTACTTCATAGTCCCAGATCCGAAGAAATATAGCACATGCACATCACAGATCTAGCATATAAACATCTCAGGAAAACATTCACAGTGTTGAAATTAAAGATCGGAATTTGCACAACCCATGAGATAAGCTAATCGAGTTGTAGAGGACGATTTGTAGTGGATGCAGGCAGAGAGACGCAGATCCGGTAGTCGAAGAAGCAAAGTTGCGGATGTGAGTAGACGTAGCAGATCTGGCGAAGAAGAAGTAGATCCGGCGCTAGGGCTGCAGATCCGGGTCGAAGAAGACGTCGAAGTAGCAGATCCGACCGTGGAAGTAGTAGATCCGACCGTGGAAGTAGCAGATCTGACACCGGAGTTCTTCCTCCTTCTCATGTCCCAAGATTCGGCGTTGGGTTGGCGGAAGGGCTTTCTCGGCTTGGGGGGTGAGATGACCAAATGGTGGAAGAGTAGGGCGGAAAAAAGTCGTCGCCGGCTACGGCCGGTCTCCGACGACGGCCATGGGGAAGGGAAGGGTTTTCTCGGTTAGCGGCTTCTCTGGAGAGGGAGACGACTGGGGAGGCGAGGGCGAGGAAGGCGAGAGGATTTCTTTCTGTGGGTGGCCGGCTCGCCGAGGCAAGCGCTACTCCTCCCCCTTTTGTACTGCCGGCGCTAGGGTTTCTCCCAGCCACTTTTGCACTTCACCCCTTCCCTTTTGGTGATTTTGCAACCCTAGCTCCTTTTCTTGCTGGTTTTCTGCAAATTTGCGCCTAGTTCACGCCGGCCTACAAGGAATTTGCAAGACACTGTAAACAGTCCAAAAGGAGGGCAAAATATATATAATTAATGAATTTATTGCAATTTTGAGCTACTAATAATAGGATAATGAAATGAAAATTCACTACAATATGATGCACATCAGACTCTTTCTTGCTCTAACTACCCTAAGCTTAACGTTGAAATAGATGCATTGACTAGACAACTTAATGACTTTGCTAAAAAGAGAATGGCTCAAGCTAGTGCTTCTAAGGATCTTGGTATTGAATATGTTAATTGCACATCGTGTTTCGCACTGGCTAGAGAAAACGAGTACCTTAAGAATACTTTAGAGGTTTTCTTTTGGCAAGAAGAATTTGAACATGATCTTAAAGAAGTCGAAAACTAGTGTGAAAAATTATGGTTAAGGATTTAATTTCATTGAGCATGCTAAGAAAAATCCTCCTAAAGTTGTCAAGACACTCGAACTAGGAAAATTTGAAATAGAGTCTGAACCTAAACAAGTTGTCTTTAGATCTGCTGGTATTGTAAAAGAGTTCTCTACCAAACTGAGTGCGCGAAGTCAGTTGATATGACCACTCATCAAGTCAAGTATTAGTGCACTCATTATGGTAAATACGATCATTTGGTTCAATTCTGCTTTAGAAAAGCAAAGAAAGAGAAGGACATGTGATGAAGTGTTTTCGACCAGTTGCTTTCTGTGGTCGAACCAACGAGGCTGGACCAGATTTTTGACCAGTTGTTTCCCGCGGTCGGACCAACTTCTCAAGAGACTTTTGATCAGCAATCTATGCTCGTTTAGACCGATCGGAATCGAGACCGACTTTACTCATGCGATCGGATCGTTTTGACCGACTTTTTCGCTCATTTAGAGCGATCGATGAGTCGGATCGACTCCGCTATGGTCGAGGCCATACAGTGGTCGAACCGACACCTCATCGATTGTCTGGTCGAAATATGTCAAATACTAATACTTCACTTAAATATTTATCAGTGCATGCTTTTGCTCCTATTCATTGAGTATCTCACTACTGGATACGTAAATCTTTATTGTGTAACCCAGTACTATGGTATCGATGATTGCTCGTGCTCTGTATGTTCGTTGCAAGAGAAATGATAACATATGGTTCATTGACTCCGGTTGCTCTCGCCACATGACCGGAGACTCACAATAGTTCTCCCTCACTCGTGCCCTAGTGATGGGATGATCACTTTTGGACTCTGAAGGATGAGTTCTTACTAAAGGCACCATGCGTGTCAATGACATACTCGTCAGTAAGCTGTGCTATAACTTGATTTCAGTTTCACAGTTGGTAGACGATAATCTTGAGGTGAACTTTCAAAAGCATTCATGCTAAATTTTGGATTCATCTGGTGATTTTGTATGCAAAATTAGTCGAGTTAGTTGCTTGTTCAAGGGTGATTTTTCATATTCAGCTTCCTCTGATCGTAGGTGTCTTATTTCTTCAGACTCTAAAGATTTGTTCTTCTAGCGCTATAGATTAGGTCATATTTGCTTTGATCATCTTGATTGGCTTAGTAAGATGGTCTCATCGTCACATCCTCCACTCGCACTTGTCATGACTGATTCTCCAGGTCAATTGTTACATATGGACATAGTAGGTCCTGCTAGAGTTCGGTTAGTTGGAAGTAAATGGTGTGTTATTGTTGACGATTACTCTAAATACTCTTGGGTGTATTTTATGCCCTCTAAGGACGAAGCTTTCGGTCACTTTCGAGAGCTAGCTCTTAAACTTGCTAATGAACTTCTAAGAGTACTTAGAGCAATTAGAAGTGATAATGGTACTGAATTTAAGAACACATCATTTGCTTCTTTTTGTGCTGAAAAGGGTTTAGACCATCAGTTTTCGTCAGGTCAAGTGACTCAACAGAACGGTGTGGTCGAACACAAAAATAGAACTCTGGTCAAGATGATTAGAGCAATGTTAAATGAACATGCTACTCCTAGGAAGTATTGGGCTGATGTTGTTTCAACTGCCTGTCCCATTTCGAATGGAGTATTCTTGCGAGCTAAACTGCATAAGACATCCTATGAGCTTCAGTTTGGTAATTCTCCTACTGTCTCTCACTTGAGGGTGTTAGGATATTGATGCTTCATACTTAAACATAGGAATCTTGATAAATTTGAATCTAGATCCTCATATAGCATCTTTCTTGGTTATGTAGTTTACACTTGAGCCTATCGTGTACTCAACTTAGAAACTAACAAAATCGTTGAGACATGTGAGGTTACTTTTGATGAGGCTAGTCCTAGTACTAGACCCGGCAATGTAGGTATACAGGTCTCTGACGCACTCGAGGACATCTTCTGTGACTTCGACGACAACAGGGAGTTCACGCGTCACATTATGACACCTACGGCTACCTCTACGAACAATCCTACGACCACTCATGAGGTAAAGGCCACTACGACCTCTTCGACTACATCTACAACAACTCCTACGACCACTTCATAGGCTCCTCTATATATTCAACGAAGTCATCCCCCTGAATAAATGATCGGTGAGTTAAATGAAAGAGTTCTTCGCAGCAGGTATAACTCCAATGCATCATATGTTCATTCTGCTTTTGTCTCCTCTTTTGAACCCCAAGATATAAGTCACTCTTTATTTGATGAGTCTTGGATTAATTCCCTGAATGAGGATTAGAAAACTTTGAGCAAATAAAGTCTGGACCTTGGTTTCCCCTCCTCATGGTCATGATGTAATTGGAACTAAATGGGTCTTTAAGAATAAACAAAGTGAGGATGGTGTTGTTCGAAATAAGGCTAGACTTGCGGCTCAAGGATTCACCTAGGTAGAAGGTCTTTGGTGAAATATTTGCACTTGTTGCTCGATTAGAATCCATTAGAATTTTGTTAGCATTTACCATATCAAAGGGTTTTAGACTTTATCAAATGGATGTGAAAAGTGCTTTTTTAATGGCTATATTAAGGAGGAAGTTTATGATAGACAACCTGAATACTCTAGTAACAAGAGTGCATCGACTAGAATATTCACAAATGCAAATTCCAATAAAACCCAAATATTAATTATTCATCATCACTAAGTGCATGACCACCACATGGTCTAACAATCATCCACCCCCTCTGATTGCGGTGTTCGATCATACATAAAGAGAATCCAAGAGAAGTAGATTCAACTAGGCCAGAAGAACTCTTAACGGAATCAGTCACAAGATCTCATGAGTTTTCAACATTGAATAAAGTTTATCCAATGTGAGCTTGCTCATGACATCAAGTGTTATTGATGGAAGTGGTTTCCATCTCGGCCGACATGTCCAAGGCTCCAAGAACTTCACGTGCATCTTTAGAGTCGAGATAGACCACACCGACAACACACAAGTTACTGAGGATATTGTAAAAGTGAGCAAAGAACTCATAAGTCTCTATAGGTTTCATTTCAAACTTTTGATATTATTTTTTGAATTAGTTTTGACGCACCTCTTTGATAGTTTGTATAGCCCTTATGGTAATCAATTAGCATGTGTCGACCTTAATCAATTTGTTAAAACACCTTAATCCTATATCATGTGTCGACCTTTGGTACCCAATGATTTTGCGTTAGTTTAGCAAAGAACATACAATCACTAATCTGATCCCCACCCATATGCTGTCCCCATCGCAGCCTCTTCAGATTCACGTGCTTTTTAGAGAGAATCGAGAGATCACATCTCTATCTGGGTCCCTTCCTACTGGAAAAACTAGAACCGGCGAATCCTGTGGCTCGGTTTAGTTGAAAGCCCATTCTTGCAAATGAATAGCTAAAACCAGTTGAACCATGTGGTTTTTGTCAAAACCAAGAACCAAGCTGATTTTTCCCGAACCATCTGGCTTGAAAATACGTAACGAAAAGTAAGAGAGGGGCAAGTTGGGCCAGCCCAGCTAGCCTTCCTCACATGCATCATGGAGCTGCCGATGACGGAGGAGTAGACGCCTCGGGTTGCCAATGTAACATCTTTGGCCCAAAATTCACTTAAAGCTTAGTTCCTTGTAAGATGGATTCACGCATAGATAGCACTCAGTGAATTTTTGTACGAATAATCTATTTTTATTCAAAATTACATAAATATACACACGGTCAAATTATTTACAATAATAGGCTCGATCGCTCCTCCATTGGGCGGTGGGCGTTCATAACCGGAGACGATTATATTGTAGTCGCCCTACGTTCAGGCGAGTACATGCAGTCGCCTTTATATTGGGCGACTAGAATGCCGTCGCCCAATGGATGGGCGACAGATAGTCTCGATCGCTCAATAGGAGGCGACCGCACTCATTCCGTGATTTTTAGAGTTTTGTCAATTTTGTAGTTTTAAACTGAAAAAATTTGGTGTAGTAATAAAAATTTATGTTCACTGGATGTTGTAGGTGCATAAAAAATTTTGGGAAATTTTTTTAAAGAACGATTGACTGTAGAACGTTCGATATATATAGTGGTAAGTGATATTTTAATATTACTGAGAATTAGTTTGTTAATATTGTTAAATGACTTGCTATCTAAATTATTAGATGCGAACAGACGAGATAATAACCTTATGTGTAATAGAAATAAACTTCATAATATATTTGGGAGTAACATGTCGCGTACATTTTTATTACATGCATAACATATAGCATGATATGCGACTAACCCATCCAACTGCTCGTACGACCTACTGTGTGGACCGGGGCCACTTTCCCTTCCTTGCTCGCTTGGCATTGAACTCCTTCGCGGCCTCTTTTGCCTTAGCCGCCATTTCCCTCTTTCTCTCGCTCTCCCTCCACGTACACGCATCGAGATGGGCTTGCGACTCGCGTTGTATACGCGAGGTGTGCTCGTGGTCTGGCGCTCCTCCTGCAGCAACTCCTTGTCCTGTTTGACATTCCAGTCCTCGAAGTCGAGGGTCCATTGGTCCGCAGGGTGGATCTCAAGATTGATCCATTTGCGGTAGCTACATAGGGACTCCGGAGACTGCAAAACGAGGGGGGAGATTGTTAGTACGTGATGTGAAGGAGAAAATATTGGGAAAAATGGTGCTTGTATTCGTTACCGGTTCCCGATAGGATGAGTTGTCAAAACGGCGGTTGGGGTATTCACTGGAGTAGTTTATGAACCCCGCAACGCATACCCAGTGATCGTTCCTTCGATTTGATAAACTTGCACATGTCCCGCACCAACAAAGGGGTGTCTCCCCTCGGTGGGAGTTGCGGCGACGCTCGTTGGGGACGTCCGAGATGGGGTTGTTGCTACGCCGCTCATTGCGGGGGTCGACCTTGCCGCAGCCCTTGCTTGTTCCTCGCGAGCCGCATGCCCTTGCTATCTTGCGTGTCTCCTCCCATTCGCCTTCTTGGGACTCCTCCCTACCCTTCCGAGTAGCTTCATTTATCTTGTCCGCAATTTCTGCCATTCCTTTAGATTCTTGTTGTTCATTTCGACGTGGAGAAGGAATGTATGATGTAGTGTTAGGTTGTGTAGTGTTCTCTTGTAGATGCATTGCACCTCAATTTATAAGGCGAATGGTAGCCATGTGTTTTTTTTGGCATTGCGCTAAAGCTGCCATCTTTGTCATGTCATGCGCAAAGGCGGCCTCTTTATCATGTCCTTTGCACAAAGGCGGCCTCTTTTGTCATGTCACCGCAAAGTGACCTCTTTGACATGTCCTTTGCAAAGCTGGCCTCTTTGTCATGTCACTTTGCAGGCGGCCTCTTTTGTCATGTCACTTTGAGCAAAGCCTCTTTTGTCATGTCCTTTAGCAAAGTCGGCCTCTTTTGTCATGTCACCGCAGATAAGTTCGGCCTCTTTGTCATGTCACCGTAGTAAGTTCTCTCGTTTAGTATAAATAGCACGGTTGGGGTCCCATGATATTGTAGGCGTGACCGTGCAAATCAAAAAGAAGTGTGTTCTCTTCGTGGTGAAACATAACATGTCGGGCGAGGGCCGATCGGATATGGGTCACGAAGGAAGACCTTCCTTGGAAAGGAGGAGATATTTGGTCCACACTACCGCTTGATACCAAGTCGGCGTGCTCAACCAACATGGCGGTGCCGACACAATGAGGACGCGGTTGTGCGGCCCTGAAGGCCGTTCGATGGCGGCGATGTTTCTTCCGATACCTACGATCCGGGTAAAAATAGTAACATGCTTTCTTATTTCTTATGCAGTGCATGTTTACCCTCATTTCCTGCGGATGGCGAAATCACGAGTTCTCCGGTGGATCGACCCTCCCACGAGCGGTATATTGTCAATTATGTATTCACATTATGGCGTGAATATTTGAGTTAGAGGTGAATCGAGACCCTCAATGAGGAGAACAACGACGTCCGCCAACAGATGCAACGCGAGAGGGCAACGAGGAGGTCGTAAACATAGTAGCTCGTGATGATCCCACATGTTCTTCTTGAATCCCAACAGTACATGTGCGTGCTACCACGACGACCAACCACGTCAGGGCGGCCCCGGCAATACTCCATGTGGGTGCCACGAGGCTCGTTTGACATGTAGGCAACGAGGTTAAGGTTGTGTCCTTTCTTGTGTTTATTGTTATCGTTTGTTGTCTTCGCTGGACGGTTGATCTATGTATATGTCAAGGCGTTACATAAATAATTGCACAACATTGCAAAACACCAACTACATTACGTAAAAGAGATGTAACATGCAAGTCATACAAATGGTGCCCTCACTCGCCACCCTCGGTGCCCGATCACTTGGGCCCACGTCCGCCCTCGACCCGCTTGGCCGTCCTCGGTGCAACGGTGACGACGAGCTCCGAGAAAGTAAAGCGTGCAGAGGATGTCACACCGGCCCCTCGCGGTGGAGTCACCGCACCTCTGGTGTGTGCCCTCGGTTGCCTTGGGGAGGCACCTTGCCAGAGAGAACCTCCGCTACTGGTGGGACCACCGCTCGAACCACTCCATAAAAACTAGTCAACATCGTCCCCGGGCCGGGAGACACCGTCTGCCTTGGTAAGTACCTGCAATAGTAATATCGTTAGTTCGTTGCATGTCATCTTCAGATAAACACGATATCGGACGATGCGTACCAGTAGCTGGCGCCATCGAGGAAGGAGGAGGGGGCTACACGCCCTGCATGTCGAAGCCGGGAAGTGCGGAGGAGGCTGTGCCCAGGCAGAACCGCCTGGCTGCTCCGGGGGAGGTGGGGTAGGACATGTCCACGTACTACCTTCGGGGTACGCTGGTCGGAGCCGCACTGGTGGAAGTTGGGTCGGAGCGCTGGGCGTGGGAGTGGGGACCTCTGGTAACCTCATGCGGACAGCGAGGCTAATGATACGTCTACACCCGCGTGAATCCGACACGCGTCGACGGTCTCCTCACGGGTAAGATCCGCACCGATGGCGAACCTCAGTAGTAATCTTGACCGGACTCGTTCCATAGGCGAGAACCGGCGTCGACTGTACATGACATAAAATGAGGAATCATCAAAACAACGTAGCCATTTGGGAATATTTGAAATTACATGTCTGTGTCTGCGATGTGAGCGTCGCGCGGGTGCCGAGTGCGTGTCGGTGGGGCGGCGGCGTGTGCGGCGGCGGGTCTCGACATGTACGAGCTGATGCGTGTCGCCCACGGTACGGGCGGTACTCGCGTAGTCCACGCTATCGTGGGCGGTTCTCCTCCACGCGTCGTCAGCGCACCCTCCCACTCGCAATCCGGGGTTGCATCCTCCTAGACTAGTCTCGTGCGCTTCACTCACGCGTTGTGCTGCGTGTGAAACATTACAAAATGTTAGTACTTGCGAAAACATTAGTAAGTATGTGCGTATTTATCATTAGCGATCACTCACGCGTGCGTTCTGAAGCGGTGGTGCGAGTGTACGGGGCGCTGCCGAGCCCAAAGCGGCGCATGACTCACTAGGGTGCATAGTCCTCCACGTAAATGTAATACACGAGCTTCGGCGGTGAGCGAGCCGGTCACGCCCGATCGGTCGAAAGCCCGTCGAGAGCACGGGCTGCACTGCCAGTATCCACGTCGGCTCCCGGCGACGTCGGACTCCACGAGGCCGATCGAATCGCTCCACAAATGGCGAATGCGCCGCGTGACGCCTGCGTCATAAACTATACCGCAAGAAAAGATAAGTTGCTTAATATAACGATCATTAATAAGGAATAAATAGTTAGCGTGGTAATACTTACTCGTCGGACGGCACCAATAGAACCCATCGTCGTACGGTCGGCGTCTCCCGGATACATGTCGTCTAGCAAAGGTCGTCCGAGGTCAAGCGCTCGAACGACCACAACCGCAGCGGCAGGGACGCCCGTGAGGATGGAGTTCGCCGTCCTCGTGCACGCATCGCCGCAGGCGCGATGCGTCGCGGCAAGTGCGGTTGATCCCCAACTCACAGGGGGCTCGTCGTCGTGATCGCCTCGCATAGCGATAAGGCGCGCATCCACCGAGTTGCCGTGGTGGTGAAAAGCACCCAACCAAACAACCGAAGACGTCGCCTCAAGTGGCGTGACACCGGTAGTCGTCGGCCTCATCAACCATGCGATCCACACGAGTGCAAACAAGTTGTTATTGATATGTATTGCCACAAATATGAGATTCGATGACACGGTCGAATTTAAATACCACGTGCCGTCTTGTGCGAGCCACCTCGGCGTCGGCGGTGGTCCGACTCTCACGAAGATGTGGTCTTGATCGCGGTGGAATGACCCCATCGAATCTGCCGAAGCGGTCACGCGCCATCGGCGGTGCCTCGTGGAAGACAGCGCCCCGCGATCGAAGGCCAAGGAGCGAGGACACATCCTGCGGGGTGGCGTTATCTCCCGAATCGGGCGGAAGGTCATGGCGAGGCAACGGTCGAAAGGGAAGCGTCGTGATCGCTCCGCGCCTCGTCACCGCCCGCCAAGGCGCTCCATCCTCCTCCGTGGCTCGCACCATCCGGGCAGAGGAATAGCCACGCATCCGTAGCACGCAAAAATGTGACGGTCGACGTAAGCGTTCTTATGGTCGCAATAAGCGGCGTAGTGCAAACTTGGCGATCCAACGGGTCAAGTCCCGAGCCACGCGAGGTGTGCGTGTCCCACCACTCCCGCTCTGTCGGCTCGTCCGGTGCTACCGATGGCGGCACACGACGGAAGCGCGATCTTGGCGGTCCATGTGCTCGCCTAACGGTCGTCGCCGATCGAGCCATACACGGAAAAGGTGCAATAAATTTTCAATATGTAAATTTCTAAACTAAATTTTCTAAACTAAATTTCGAAATTAAATTTTGTAAACTAAATTTCTTCAAAAATAAATTTTAAAATAAATTTTCTAAACTCAATTTTTTAACTAAATGTCTAGTAAACTAAAATTCCTAAACTAAATTTATAAACTAAATTTGTAAACTAAATTTTGTAAACTTAATTTCTAAACTAATTTTCTAAACTATATTTCTAAACTAAAATTTCTAAACTAGATTTCTAAACTAATTTTCTAAATTTCATAAACTAAATTTATAATCTATTTTCATTAACTTAATTTCTATACTAAATTTTGAAACTAATTTACGTAAACTAAATTGTCTAAAAGAAATTTTCTAAACTCAATTTCTTCTAAACTAAAATTTCTTCTAAACTAAAATTTGTTAACTATATTTTCTAACCTACAATCTCTTTTAAACAATAATTTCTAAACTATATTTTGAAACTAAATTTCTTCTAAACTAAATTTTTCTAAACTCAATTTCTTCTAAACTAAATTTCTAAACTAAATTTGTTCTAAACTCAATTTTCTAAATTCAATTTCCTAAACTAAATTTCTTCTAAACTAAATTTTCTAAACTAAATTGTGAACTACATTTTCTAAACTAAATTGTGAACTAAATTTTCTAAACTAAATTGTGAACTACATTTTCTAAACTAAATTTTCTCTTCTCTCTCTCTTTCTTAGCTCTCTCTCTTGATTGCTGATTGGTGACGTCGACGACGGGCGGTTTATAAGCCCCACACAGCCGCCACACCTAGGCGAAATTAATGCGATCGCCCAACAGTTCGCATGACATGATGCCAATGGAGGCGATGGAGCCTATTGTTGTAAATAATTTAGCGCGGTATATTTATATAATTTCGAATAAAAAATGAATTATCCGTACAAAAAATTCGCACTCCAGTAGACATTATATGCTATTACAATTCACTCACACCGCATACATAACGGATACATGTAACATCCTAAATTTCAAGTATTCGAAATATGTAATTCTTAAAACATTTTCATGCATTTCTTGGCATTCAAATTTCTTCGAATAATTACTTGAAATCTTTTCGATTTTGGTGGCATGCAAATTAATAATCAAGAATAATTAGAGTGCAAATAATGAACATGTAAATAATAATAATAGAAAATGACATTCAGATCATGAATTCAAAACTACAAAATCTTTAATTAAAATTCCAGTCAATAAAATAAAACCAAAAGAATATTAGATTCCATCTCTAAATGATTAAACCAAGAACTCATTTTTCTAAATTCAATTAGAGAACAAAACCCAAAGGTCAAAAATTCAAAATTTATATACAAATTTAGAACAAAATAAAAGTAAAAAATAGAGGAATGTTAGCTTTTGTATCTAGATATTTTAAACCAAAACTTGAATTGAAAATCCAAAAATTGAATTCAAAACTTAAATAAAAATTTAAGTTTTGAATATCATGTAAAACTCCAATGATCAATAAATCCAAATGTAAGTTAAAAGTTTATATTAAAAATTCAAATTTCAAAATTTTGGCTTGAGTCATTCATTTTCTCATTTTCTTCCATTCTCTTTTCTCTCTCACTTCCATGTGGGGCCAACTTCTTTTCTCTCTCTCTTCTCGTTCTCTCTTTCCTTCTACGCTAGCGGGCGGCTCACCCGCTTCTTTCTTTCTTTTCCTTCTCCTCCTCTCTCGTGGTGCGCGCGCTCGCGTCCGCCTCTTTCTTTTCTTCTCCCGCCACGCCTCACGAGCTCCATCGGTCATCGCCTGTCACTACGCCTAGCTGCTAGAGTCAACCCTCAGAACTCGTCACGCATTAGGAACAGCGATGCCATCATGTCGCCCTTGCCACCGTGCGGTCACTCGCACACCCCCCGGGTCACGGACGGTGCCTCGCCCGTCACATCTACCTCGGCTCATGAGCACCTAATATTGTCATCACGGCATCACGTGCAATAAAGCCCATGCCACGAGCCACGCCTGCCCCTCCGATGTGGCGACACTGCCATACGCCATTGAGTCGACCGCCCAACCTCCCCGTTGTCACCGACCACTTTTCACCGCTATAAAACTGTCTCGACCCCAAAACACCGCCACTCTCGCTTTGTCTCGCACTGATCAATTGGTTTTCTGCGTCTCTAGCTCACCGTCGAACCTCTTCTTCCCCAACACCGGCCGACGGGCAAACCGCCAATTGGAGCAACGCCGAGTCAATTCCCCAAGAGCATCCTCGAGCAACGCGAAGCCAACCTTCCTCGGTGGGCTTATCCCTCCTCTTCGCCAGTGGCGACGCCTCCCCCCTCGCCGCCTCATGCCACGGACCACCCCAGCCACTCGAGCCGAGCCAACCCTCGAGGTAGCTTCCTAAGCTCGCTGGGATGCTCCCTTATGAATTAATTGAAGTTCCGTGCAGTGCGCCACCGTAACCCCTAATCCTCTGTTCCGCCGTCGCCCTCGGTCACTACCGACCGTCGCCACAGCCAAATTGGCCGGTGGGACCGAACCCAGGCAGCCTCCGTCCCATTTTTGGTATGTTCATGGCCGGCCACCGCTTCCTCCGCCAGCGACGAGCTCGCCGTCCCTCGGCCGAAAAAAGACGATGCAACTTCCCATGACTACGAGTAATTGGTAGTCGTTTACGACCACACATAGTCATTACGGCCACACAGTCGAACTTACGACTATGTAGTCGTTTACAGCCACGCAGTCAAATTTATGACCACGTAGTCATTTACGACCACGCAGTCGAATATACGACCACATAGTCGTTTACGACCACGTGGTCGAGCCTATGACCGATGAGTCGTTTAAAACCACGGGTCGGTGTACCACGCAATCAATTCACGACTCACGAAGTCGTTACGACCACTCGAACTACGACCACATTGTCGTCCGTAACCGGTCCCACCGTTAGATTTTAATTATTTTCGAATTTAATTAACCGAGAACTTCAAAGGGCATAACTTATTCATCTTAACTCCAAATTGAGTGAAACAAATTTCTAATTTCAATATCTGTCCAATGGAACCAAAACCATAATTTTTGGAGCTCATTTGAATTTTTATGAGAATTTGTTTGGTTTGCTAATTTTTATCTAAATTTTCGTGCAACGTAAAAATAGCGTACGAGGCCCAGGAGGTAGAAGCCGAAGCTGAAGCGACCCTTGACGATCAAGACCAAGGCAACTACGACCAAGGCGGTCAAGACTTTGATCATGTTGAACCTACATTTTGTTAGCATTTACCATATCAAAGGGTTTTAGACTTTATCAAATGGATGTGAAAAGTGCTTTTTAATGGCTATATTAAGGAGGAAGTTTATGATAGACAACCTGAATACTCTAGTAACAAGAGTGCATCGACTAGAATATTCACAAATGCAAATTCCAATAAAACCCAAATATTAATTATTCATCATCACTAAGTGCATGACCACCACATGGTCTAACAATCATCCACCCCCTCTGATTGCGGTGTTCGATCATACATAAAGAGAATCCAAGAGAAGTAGATTCAACTAGGCCGAAGAACTCTTAACGGAATCACCACAAGATCTCATGAGTTTTCAACATTGAATAAAGTTTATCCAATGTGAGCTTGCTCATGACATCAAGTGTTATTGATGGAAGTGGTTTCCATCTCCGAAACTGACATGTCCAAGGCTCCAAGAACTTCACGTGCATCTTTAGAGTCGAGATAGACCACACCGACAGCACACAAGTTACTGAGGATATTGTAAAAGTGAGCAAAGAACTCATAAGTCTCTATAGGTTTCATTTCAAACTTTTGATATTATTTTTTGAATTAGTTTTGACGCACCTCTTTGATAGTTTGTATAGCCCTTATGGTAATCAATTAGCATGTGTCGACCTTAATCAATTTGTTAAAACACCTTAATCCTATATCATGTGTCGACCTTTGGTACCCAATGATTTTGCGTTAGTTTAGCAAAGAACATACAATCACTAATCTGATCCCCACCCATATGCTGTCCCCATCGCAGCCTCTTCAGATTCACGTGCTTTTTAGAGAGAGAATCGAGAGATCACATCTCTATCTGGGTCCCTTCCTACTGGAAAAACTAGAACCGGCGAATCCTGTGGCTCGGTTTAGTTGAAAGCCCATTCTTGCAAATGAATAGCTAAAACCAGTTGAACCATGTGGTTTTGTCAAAACCAAGAACCAAGCTGATTTTCCCGAACCATCTGGCTTGAAAATACGTAACGAAAAGTAAGAGAGGGGCAAGTTGGGCCAGCCCAGCTAGCCTTCCTCACATGCATCATGGAGCTGCCGATGACGGAGGAGTAGACGCCTCGGGTTGCCAATGTAACATCTTTGGCCCAAAATTCACTTAAAGCTTAGTTCCTTGTAAGATGGATTCACGCATAGATAGCACTCCAGTGAATTTTTTGTACGAATAATCTATTTTTTATTCAAAATTACATAAATATACACACGGTCAAATTATTTACAATAATAGGCTCCAGTCGCTCCTCCATTGGGCGGCTGGAGCGTTTCGCCCAACCGGGAGACGATTATATTGTAGTCGCCCTACGTTCGAGCGAGTACATGCGATCGCCTTTATATTGGGCGACTAGAATGCCGTCGCCCAATGGATGGGCGACGAGATAGTCGATCGCTCAATAGGAGGGCGACCGCACTGCACTCCGTGATTTTTAGAGTTTTGTCAATTTTGTAGTTTTAAACTGAAAAATTTGGTGTAGTAATAAAATTTATGTTCATCGGATGTTGTAGGTGCATAAAAATTTTGGGAAATTTTTTAAAGAACGATTGATTGTAGAACGTTCGATATATATAGTGGTAAGTGATATTTTAATATTACTGAGAATTAGTTTGTTAATATTGTTAAATGACTTGCTATCTAAATTATTAGATGCGAAGACGAGATAATAACCTTATGTGTAATAGAAATAAACTTCATAATATATTTGGGAGTAACATGTCGCGTACATTTTATTACATGCATAACATATAGCATGATATGCGACTAACCCATCCAACCGCCAGACGACCTCTTGTGGACCGGGGCCACTTTCCTTCCTTGCTCGCTTGGCATTGAACTCCTTGGCGGCCTCTTTTGCCTTAGCCGCCATTTCCCTCTTTCTCTCGCTCTCCCTCCACGTACACGCATCGAGATGGGCTTGCGACTCGCGTTGTATCGCGCAGGTGTGCTCGTGGTCGCGGCCTCCTCCTGCAGCAACTCCTTGTCTGTTTGACATTCCAGGTCCTCAAGTCGAGGGTCCATTGGTCCGCGGGTGGATCTCAAGATTGATCCATTGCGGTAGCTACATAGGGACTCGGACCGCAAAACGAGGGAGATTGTTAGTACGTGATGTGAAGGAGAAAATATTGGGAAAATGGTGCTTGTATTCGCACGGTTCCCGATAGGATGAGTTGTCAAACGGCGGTTGGGGTATTCACCGGAGTAGTTTATGCAACCCGTGAACGCATACCGGTGCCGATGCCTTCGATTTGATAAACTTGCACATGTCCCGCACCAACAAAGGGGTGTCTCCCCTCGGTGGGAGTTGCGCGAACGCCGTTGGGGACGTCCGAGATGGGGTTGTTGCTACGGCCGCTCATTGCGGGAGCGACCTTAGCCGCAGCCTTGCTTGTTCCTCGCGAGCCGCATGCCCTTGCTATCTTGCGTGTCTCCTCCCATTCGCCTTCTTGGGACTCCTCCCTACCCTTCCGAGTAGCTTCATTTATCTTGTCCGCAATTTACGCCATTCCTTTAGATTCTTGTTGTTCATTTCGACGTGGAGAAGGAATGTATGATGTAGTGTTAGGTTGTGTAGTGTTCTCTTGTAGATGCATTGCACCTCAATTTATAAGGCGAATGGTAGCCATGTGTTTTTTTGTCACGCGCAAAGTCGCCATCTTTTGTCATGTCCTCGCGCAAAAGTGGCCTCTTTTATCATGTCACCGCACAAAGTCGGCCTCTTTGTCATGTCACTTTGCAAAGTGACCTCTTTGACATGTCATCGCGCAAAGCGGCCTCTTTGTCATGTCACCGCGCAAAGGCGGCCTCTTTTGTCATGTCACTGAGCAAAGCCTCTTTTGTCATGTCACTGCGCAAAGTCGGCCTCTTTTGTCATGTCACTGCAGTAAGTTCGGCCTCTTTTGTCATGTCACTGTAGTAAGTTCTCTCGTTTCGTATAAATAGCACGGTTGGGGTCCCATGATATTGTAGGCGTGAACCGCAAATCAAAAAGTGTGTTCTCTTACGTGGTGAAACATAACATGTCGGGTCGAGGGGCCGATCGGATATGGGTCATCAAGGAAGACCTTCCTTGAAAGGAGGGAGATATTTGGTCCACACTACCGCTTGATACCAAGTCGGCGTGCTCAACCAAAGCATGGCGGAAGTGCCGACACAATGAGGACGCGGTTGTGCAGGCCCTGGAAGGCCAGTTCGATGGCGAGCGATGTTTCTTCCGATACCTACGATCCGGGGTAAAAAATAGTAACAGTACTTTCTTATTTCTTATGCAGGCTGCATGTTTACCCTCATTTCCTGCAGATGGCGAAATCGAGTTCTCCGGTGGATCGACCCTCCCACGAGCGGTATATTGTCAATTATGTATTCACATTATGGCGTGAATATTTGAGTTAGAGGAGGAATCGAGACCCTCAATGAGGAGAACAACGACGTCCGCCAACAGGATGCAACGCGAGGGGGCAAAGGAGGTCGTAAACATAGTAGCTCGTATGATCCCACATGTTCTCGCTGAATCCCACCAGTACATGTGCGTGCTACCACGACACCACCACGTCCGGGACGGCCCCTCGGAATACTCCATGTGGGTGCCACGAGGCTCGTTTGACATGTAGGCAACGAGGGTTAAGGTTGTGTCCTTTCTTGTGTTTATTGTTATCGTTTGTTGTACTGCTGGACGGTTGATCTATGTATATGTCAAGGAAGCAGTACATAAATAATTTGCACAACATTGCAAAAACACCAACTACATTACGAGAAAAGAGATGTAACATGCAAGTCATACAAATGGTGCCTCACTCGCCACCCTCGGTGCCCGATCACTTTGGCCCACGTCCGCCCTCGACCCGCTTGGCCGTCCCTCGGTGCAACGGGTGACGACGAGGCTCAGAAAGTAAAGCGTGCAGGAGGATGTCACACCGCCCCCACGCAGTGGAGTCAGCTGCACCTCTGGCTGTGTGCCCTCCGGTGCACTGGGGAGGGCACTGCCAGAGAGAACCTCCGGCTGGGTGGGACCACCGCCGCCACTCCGCAAAAAACTAGTCAACATCGTCACGGGCCGGGAGACACCGTCTGCTTGGTACCGCAATAGTAATATCGTTAGTTCGTTGCATGTCATCTTCGGATAAACACGATATCGGACGATGCGTGCCGATGGTGGCGCCATCGAGGAAGGAGGAGGGGTACACGCCCGCATGTCGGCCGGGAAGTGCGGAGGAGGTCGTGCCCGTGCGAACCGCTGGCGCTCCGGGAGGTGGGGTGGACATGTCCACGTACTACCTTCGAGTCTGTTGGTCGGAGCCGCACTGGTGGAAGTTGGGTCGGAGCGCTGGGCGTGGGAGTGGGGACCTCTGGTAACCTCATGCGAGACAAAGAGGCTAATGATACGTCTACACCGCGTGAATCCGGCACGCGAGTCGACGGTCTCCTCACGGGTAAGATCCGCACCGATGGCGAACCTCTCGTAGTATCTTGACCGGACTCGTTCCATAGGGCGTAACCGACGCCACCGTACATGACATAAAATGAGGAATCATCAAAACAACGTAGCCATTTGGGAATATTTGAAATTACATGTACTGTCTGCGATGTGAGCGTCGCGCGAGGTGCCCGGTGCGTGTCGGTGGGGCGCGGCGACGTGCGGCGGGGGTCTACGACATGTACGAGCTCAGTGCGTGTCGCCCACGGTACCGTGCCGTACTCGCGTAGTCCACCGCTATCGTAGGGGCGGTTCTCCTCCACGCGGTCGTCAAGCGCACCCTCCCACTACGCAATCCAGGGTTGCATCCTCCTAGACTAGTCTGTGTCGCGCTTCACTCACGCGTTGTGCCTGCGTGTAGAAACATTACAAAATGTTAGTACTTGCGAAAACATTAGTAAGTATGTACGTATTTATCATTAGCGATCACTCACGCGTGCACGTTCTGCGGAAGCGGTGGTCTGAGTGGCACAGGGAGCGCCTGCCGGAGCCCAAACTGGCGCATGACTCACTAGGGTGCATAGTCCTCCACGTAAATGTAATACACGAGCTTCGGGCGGGTGAGCGAAAGCCCGTCACGCCAAGATCAAGGCGAAGCCCGTCGAGAGCACGGGCTGCATCGCCGTATCCACAGACGGCTCCCCAACGCCGCTTCGGACTCCACGAGCCGATCGAATCGCTCCACAAATGGCGATGCGCTACGCGTGACCTGCACGTGCGCAAACTATACCTGCAAGAAAAGATAAGTTGCTTAATATAACGATCATTAATAAGGAATAAATAGTTAACTGTGGTAATACTTACTCGTCGACGGCACCAAATAGAACCCATCGTCGGTACGGTCGGCGTCTCCCGGATACATGTCGTCTAGCAAAGGTCGTCCGAGGTCAAGCGCCGAACGACCACAATTGCAGCAGCAGGACGGCCCGTGAGGATGGAGTTCGCCGTCCTCGCACGCATCGCACGCAGCGCCATGCGTCGCGGCAAGTGCGGTTGATCCTCAACTCACACGGGGCTCGCCGTCGTGATCGCCCTCGCATAAGCGATAAGGCGCGATCCACCGAGTTGCCGTGGTGGTGGTGAAAAGCACCCAACCAAAGCGACCACGACGCACGCCTCAAGTGGCGTGACACCGGTAGTCGTCGGCCTCATCAACCATGCGATCCACCTGAGTGCAAACAAGTTGTTATTGATATGTATTGCCACAAATATGAGATTCGATGACACGGTCGAATTTAAATACCACGCACTGATCTCGCGAGCCACCTCAGCGTCGGCCCGTGGGTCCGACTCTCACCGAAGATGTGGTGCCGATCGGTGGTGGAATGACCCCATCGAATCTGCCGAAAGCGGTCAACGCCCGATCGGCGGTGCCTCCTGTGGGAGACAGCGCCTCCGCGATCGAAGGCCAAGGAGCGAGGACACATCCTGCGGGGTGGCGTTATCTCCCGAATCGGGCGGAAGGTCATGGCGAGGAACGGTCGAAAGGAAGCGTCGTGATCGCTCCACGCCCGCCGTCACCGCCCGCGGCCAAAGCGGCTCCATCCTCCTCCGTGGCTGCACCATCCGGGCAGAGGAATAGCCACGCATCCGTAGCACGCAAAAATGTGACGGTCGGCACGAGCGTTCTTATGGTCGCAATAAACGCGGGCGTAGTGCAAACTTAGCGATCCAACGGGTCAAGTCCCGAGCCACGCGAGGTGTGCGTGTCGGACCACTCCCGGCTCTGTCGGCTCGTCCGCTACCCGATGGCGACACGACGGAAGCGCGATCTTGGCGGTCCATGTGCTCGTCTAACGGTCGCATCGCCATCGAGCCATACCGGAAAAGGGTGCGATGAAATTTTCAATATGTAAATTTCTAAACTAAATTTTCTAAACTAAATTTCGAAATTAAATTTTGTAAACTAAATTTCTTCAAAAATAAATTTTCTGAAATAAATTTTCTAAACTCAATTTTTTTAACTAAATGTCTAGTAAACTAAAATTCCTAAACTAAATTTATAAACTAAATTTGTAAACTAAATTTTGTAAACTTAATTTCTAAACTAATTTTCTAAACTATATTTCTAAACTAAAATTTCTAAACTAAATTTCTAAACTAATTTTCTAAATTTCATAAACTAAATTTATAATCTATTTTCATTAACTTAATTTCTATACTAAATTTTGAAACTAATTTACGTAAACTAAATTGTCTAAAAGAAATTTTCTAAACTCAATTTCTTCTAAACTAAAATTTCTTCTAAACTAAAATTTGTTAACTATATTTTCTAACCTACAATCTCTTTTAAACAATAATTTCTAAACTATATTTTCGAAACTAAATTTCTTCTAAACTAAATTTTTTTCTAAACTCAATTTCTTCTAAACTAAATTTCTAAACTAAATTTGTTCTAAACTCAATTTTCTAAATTCAATTTCCTAAACTAAATTTCTTCTAAACTAAATTTTCTAAACTAAATTGTGAACTACATTTTCTAAACTAAATTGTGAACTAAATTTTCTAAACTAAATTGTGAACTACATTTTCTAAACTAAATTTTCTCTTCTCTCCTCTCTGTTTCTTCCGCTCTCTCGCTCTCTCATTGGTTGTTGGTCGTGTCGACGAAGCCATGGCGGTTTATAAGCCCCACAGTACACCACGGTTGGCGAATTAATGCGATCGCCCAGCGGTTCGGCGATCGCATGCCAATGGAGGGCGACTGGAGCCTATTGTTGTAAATAATTTAGCCGCGGGTATATTTATATAATTTCGAATAAAAAATGAATTATCCGTACAAAAAATTCGCACTCCAGTAGACATTATATGCTATTACAATTCACTCACACCGCATACATAACAGATACATGTAACATCCTAAATTTCAAGTATTCAGAAATATGTAATTCTTAAAACATTTTCATGCATTTTGCTGGCATTCAAATTTCTTCTGAATAATTACTTGAAATCTTTTTCAGTTTTGGTGGCATGCAAATTAATAATCAAGAATAATTCCGAGTGCAAATAATGAACATGTAAATAATAATAATAGAAAATGACATTCTGATCATGAATTCAAAACTACAAAATCTTTAATTAAAATTCCGGTCAATAAAATAAAACCAAAAGAATATTAGATTCCATCTCTAAATGATTAAACCAAGAACTCATTTTTCTAAATTCAATTAGAGAACAAAACCCAAAGGTCAAAAATTCAAAATTTATATACAAATTTAGAACAAAATAAAAGTAAAAAATAGAGGAATGTTAGCTTTTGTATCTAGATATTTTAAACCAAAACTTGAATTGAAAATCCAAAAATTGAATTCAAAACTTAAATAAAAATTTAAGTTTTGAATATCATGTAAACTCAATGATCAATAAATCCAAATGTAAGTTAAAAGTTTATATTAAAATTCAAATTTCAAAATTTTGGCTTGAGTCATTCATTTCTCATTTTCTTCCATTCTCTTTTTCTCTCTCACTTCCATGTGGGGCCAACTTCTTTTTCTCTCTCTCTTCCTCGTTCTCTCTTTTCCTTCTCTGCTAGCGGGCCCGGCTCCTGCCCCGCTTCTTTCTTTCTTTTTCCTTCTCCCCTCCTCTCGTGGCTGCGCTCGCTCCGCGTCGCCCTCTTTCTTTTTCTTCTCCCCGCCACGCCTCACGAGCTCCATCGGTCATCGCTTTGTCACTACGCCTGGTCGCTAGAGTCAACCCTCAGGCTGCCGCGCATTAGGAGCAGCGATGCCATCATGTCGCCTTGCCACCGTGCGGTCACCTGCACACCCCGGTCACGGGCAGACGGTGCCTCTCGCCGTCACATCTACCTCGGCTCGCGAGCACCTAATATTGTCATTCTGGCGGCATCACGTGCAATAAAGCCCATGCCCCGAGCCACGCCTGTCCCCGTGATGTAGCGACACTGCCGCCACGCCATTGAGTCGACCGCCCCAACCTCCCTTTGTCACCGACCACTTTTCTACCGCTATAAAACCTGTCTCGACCCCCCGAAAACACCGCCACTCTCCGCTTTGTCTCGCACCCTGATCAATTGGTTTTCCTGCGTCTCTAGCTCACCGTCGAACCTCTTCTTCCCCAACACCGCCCGGGCAAACCGCCAATTAGACAACGCCGAGTCAATTCCCCAAGCAAGAGCATCCTCGAGCAACGAAGCCAACCCCTTCCTCGGTGGGCTTATCCCTCCTCTTGGCCGGTGACGCGCCTCCCACGCCGCCGCCGCCTCATGCCGTAGGACCACCCGGCCACTCTCGGCCGAGCCAACCTCGAGGTAGCTTCCTAAGCTCATTTGGGATGCTCCCTTATGAATTAATTGAAGTTCCGTGCAAGGCGCCACCAACCCCTAACCCTCTTCCTCTGTAGCCTCGGTCCTCTCGGCCACTACCGCCGCCGCCATACCAAATTGGCGGTGGGACCGAACCCGAGCGACCTCAGTCCCATTTTGGTATGTTCATGGCGGCCACCGCTTCCTCCGCCATGACGAGCTCGCCGTCCTCGGTAGAAAAAGACGATGCAACTTCCCATGACTACGGTAATTGGTAGTCGTTTACGACCACACATAGTCATTACGGCCACGGTCGAACTTACGACTATGTAGTCGTTCTGACCATGCATCAAATTTATGACCACGTGGTCATTTACGACCACGCGATCGAATATACGACCACATAGTCGTTTCGACCACGTGGTCGAGCCTATGACCAGTAGTCGTTTAAAACCACGGAGTCGAGTGTACGACCACGCAGTCGAATTTACGACTACGAAGTCGTTTACGACCACTCGGAGCTACGACCACATTGTCGTCCGTAACCGGTCCCACCCGTTAGATTTTAATTATTTTTCGAATTTAATTAAACTGAGAACTTCAAAAGGGCATAACTTATTCATCTTAACTCCAAATTGAGTGAAACAAATTTCTAATTTCAATATCTGTCCAATGGAACCAAAACCATAATTTTTGGAGCTCATTTGAATTTTTATGAGAATTTGTTTGGTTTGCTAATTTTATCTAAATTTTAGGTACAGCGTAAAAATAGCGTCGAGGCCCGGAGGTAGCAAGTCAAGGCGACCCTTGACGATCAAGACCAAGGCAACTACGACCAAGGCGAGTCAGTACTTTGATCATGTTGAACCTACATTTTCTACAAATTAATTCCGTTTTAAATTATCGAATTGCATGCTGATATTTTATGTGCAAATTTATGTTGATTTTCAGCTTCTAATTATATACCCATTACTAAACTTGTTAGTACTACACTCCTTTGGAACATTTGAATATCTGAGCTTTGTCACCGTAGCAAAAATTATAATGATATGACTTTCGAAAATAAATCCGTAAATATACGCCATTGCTTAGCACTGCTTAGATAATCGGGGGCACTAAGGTGCCCAACATCACTTTTAATCATGAGAAACTAATTTGAGAAGTCATGGTGAAAAATGGTTGGTATAATTTGACATGGATATTTTGTGCTTCCAAAAACCCCAACTTGCTTAAATATCTGGGCGGATGGTCCAAGGGTGTCGTGTAGTGGTCCACGAGAGTGTGGTTAGTGGTAGAACCTCCCAGATAACCCTAAGTATCGAATCTTGTGATGATCTCCCCGTGTACAATAGTACAACCACAAACTGGTAAATTGTAGGCAGTGCTAACTAATTTGTGTAGCTCTAAAGTGGTTACGTGAAGGTGTGAACACGAGCAGAGGGAAGGATGGTCTCATCCCCTCCTTTTCCCGTGATGGCTCACGAGGGACACTTCTCGAGGGATGTACGCATCCTACAGAAGATAGACGTTAGTGGGCGTAACCACATTAGGGCTATGCATTGTAATGGTCTTGTGATAATCTACTCAACCGCATGACTAAGGAATCGTGTGGAGCAACGAGTGGATCATCACTTGTGGGTAAAGTGTACAAACTTTGCAGAGTCAAAAATATTCGAATAGCCGAGCCCACGGTCAAGGGCGGACATGGGAACCTAACTAGATATAGTTCTATTTCAAAAACTTTGTGTGTGGAACAGAGAAAGTGGAGGGCAGTGAAAACCCCTGATTTATGTTGCCCTGGGTGTCGTCCCAGTGATAAGTTAAGCGGTTATAACGCTGAAAGGTTAAGCATATGGTGCAGAAGCCATGTAAAGGTGGATGGAATCTGGATCGCTATTATTATTTCCCTCTTTCACACCTTATATTTTAGTTCGAACTGCTATGTCTTAGGAGATTTCTATGTAACATATTTCAAAAGCAATGCATAATATCTACTTGCATCCTATGTATTGGCTCATGAACACGGTGGTTTATGCTCACCCTCTCTCACTCAAATAATCCGAATCGAGTCGGATCGCTACGCTTGAAGAATACACACGACATGATGGTGAAGAAGATGAAGGTGTCAAGAATTAGGTCGCGAATGCCCAGTCGGCTGCATGTGGGCACGTCCTGAAGGTCTCACCTGTGTGCTTCATTTATGCTGCTGCATTTTATTGATTTCAGGCAGCTCGGCCCACGAGTAAGTCTACTAATATATTTACACTTCCGCATGATATGTATTTTGATGTTCAGTACTGTATTTATGATGACTATCTACTGATCCAGGGAATAGTGCAATAAATCACAGACGATTCTGGGTTGAAAAGTCCGGGTCCGACAATACCCATAACCACCCCTTGGTGCACCTCCAGTTGATGCTCTGATACCAACTATAATACTAGCGCCTAAAATCCGCTCAAAGCCTAGCCCACCATGGGGCAAACCAACTGATGTATAGCCTAGCCCACCGTGGGGTAGACCCATGCATGCACATTTCATTTGGTATAAGTAAATTAAGTCGGTTTATATCTAACCTAGAAGATGATCACTAAGAGGCACTTAAAGAGAGTGTTGCATTACTTAAGAGGCACAACATCTTTTGGAATTCATTATACTGGATACCAATCTGTGTTAGAAAGATAGAGTGATTCTAATGGGATCTCTGATGTGGACGAGATCAAAGCTACAAGTGGCTACATATTTACTTTAGCTGGTGCTACAGTTTCGTGGAGGTCTTGCAATCAGATCATATTGACGAGGTCAATCATGGAAGCAAAACTTGTAGCATTAATACAACCACTATTGAGGCTGAATGGCTGAAAGAGTTTCTGTTACACATGCCATTGGTTGAGAAAACAATACCAGCAGCCATGATGTACTGCGATAATCAAACGATGTTGGCAAAATTATAAGTACTAAATATAATATGAAGTTCTCTAGACATATGAAATGTAGGCTTAAATCTGTCAAAAAAATTGAGAAACTTCGTAGTGATTGCTATGAATTATATTCACAGTGAGAAAAGTATGGAAGACCCCTTTACAAAGGGGCTAGTATGAAAAAGGGGTTTTGTTGCGTCTATGGACATAGATACGAAGCCCATTTGAGTTACACAACAATAGTAACACATACATTCTTGATCAGAGATCCCATGACTATGAAAAAATAAATTGATGTTGTAACAATAGAATATATATTCATTGTACCCGTGTCCTAATAGATAAAGTACTCTTGACTGTATGGAAGGTTGGCATAAAGTCTTAATTTATTCTGTTATCTAAATAAGAAAAATGTATTACCCTACAGGATACCTAGAAAAAATACACATACTTGAGCCTAACTATGTGGTCATAGTTCATAAGAACGGGACATAGTCTATAAAGCTCATGGGTAGATCAAGGAGCATAACCATATAACGTTCAATTTAGACATTGTTCATTGCAGCCTAATATCAGTTGAGATTTCAAGTGAAGTTTGATCAAGAAACATTGTGAATTCAAGGCATAGTACATTCATCAACTGTGAAAAGATGAATCTTGTCATTCTAGATGTAATTTTCAACCCGTATGGAACTTACACTAAAAGAGTGGTATATTAATAGTACTTCAGCACAATATTTTTGACATCTTTTTGCTACTTGCTTTGGAATTGGTGTGGGATTGTTAGAAATTAGGTTCATGTGAGTGTAAGGCCTATTTCCTATAATTTCAAAGTATGCATGGTTTAATATCATATTGCCTAGCCTAGTAGAGGAAAGGTAATGTATAAGGTGGAGTCTTTGTCACTTCTTAAAACATGTAACACATGGAATGCGGATGGCACGAGGAGAACTTTGGCTAAACACACACACACACACATGTACACACATGCACACTCATATTCACTTATTTTCACGTAATAAATCACGTGACTTGTAACTTACGACGTGTGACTGCACCATGGCGTGGCGCGCCACTTGGCAGACCAAGTGAGGTGGCACCAAGGAATATTGCTACTTTTAAGTATGATGTCACATTACAATCTAAAATTTTTTTGCCAATTGTTGCTGTTATGTGTAAAGAGGAGGACCAACATGTTTTGGCCAAGAAGGAGATGGAGGCCGAACAAGAGGGCAAAAAAGGTTCCATGCGCTCAGCAGCAAGAGGAGGCGCGTGATCCGAGGGGAACAGCGTGGGAGCATGAGCGCGTGAGGGGGCGAGCTGTGTGGAGATGGCTAGTGTATGGGCATTGCATGCATGGGCCGAGTGCAAGCTGTTCCAAGCCAAGGAGAGATGGGCAAGCAAGCCGGAAGTAAGAGAAAGGAAAGGGTAGCACTTGCCTTGTGTGTGAAGATAGAAAGGAGGGATTCCAGCTAGCCCATGCCAATTCGCCTAGACTCCTTCCTATTCGGCCCAAGGCGCAAGAAAGGAAGGGTGAGCCATGTGGGAAAGGGAGACTGAGTCTAGGACTCCACGTGCATGAGGAGAAGACCGAGCTAGAGAAGGAAGGGTCAGCAAGGAAATTGAGAAGCAAGTAATCAAGTCGGCTTTGAGCCAGGAATTAGGAAGCCAACAAGAGATTTATGTTGGTTCAGTTTTGATCGGAATCGACCTTTAAAAGGAATCCTATCTAAGTTTTAAACAGAACCAATTTGATTCTTATCTCTACGTTTGTTATTTAAAAGATAGGAGTCCGAGTATTTATGCATGAGATCATGGTGGCCGAATTCAGTTGCAATCGATTTTGGGGAGTTCCCTTCCAAAACCAGCCTCGGTTAAATTGAGAAATCCGATTGAGAATAAAGAGTCGGTTTTAATGAAGATTCTGAGTTGTATGTGCTGATATAAGCACGAGTTTGAGTCGGGCTTAGCCCATGATGTGCGTGTGTGAGTTGAGTTGGCCGTGCCATTGGGCAGCAATATAAGGCCAAGAGGATACCCCCATTGTACCTTAAATCAGATTGCTTGAGTTAAAAATATAGAAAAGTCATAATGGTTGTGGTGCAGTAACGTGCGTGCTTGTTGAGAGTTTCCCAAATAGGGTTTGATCAAATTGCGCAGATCAAGGTTGTTGTTCTTCAGTTGCGGAATTGAATCTACAAGATTCATCCCATCTAATTCGTGACTGCGTGCTGGTTGCTCATGGTTTGAAAGGCCCGATTGATTGCTTTTATTTAGCCATGTTGTTGTTTTGTGCATTGTAACCCCATTATCCATCTACACTAGCCGTGAATGAAGAAGTTGGAGGTATTGTTCGGCTACTTCTACTTGCCCGAAACCCTAGAGTTGCCGCAAGGAGAGTGGGGGAGAATCACCACTATTCGTACTGTGAAAATTGGGCCACCTCTACGCATAAGCTAGTTTACTAGTTGATCCCTATCACAAAGTCCACCTTATTTTTACTGAACCGTGTATCTCTCTCTATTTGAATAGCATTCGAATGTCCTAATTTAAGACTTTATTGGGTACTGATGATAGGTAGTTACCCGTGGGTAAATAACTACTTACTTGCATCAGTTACGAGTGATTATATATATATGTGTGTGTGTGTGTGTGTGTGGGCGCGCGCGTGCACCTAGAGACGTCCAAAGCTGAGAGCCTCGAATCACTGTTTCCTTCATTTCTTTTTCTTCTTTATGCAAACTTGTGCTGTTATATTATGTTGTCTGGACCCTGTTGACTCTTTTCCCCAACGTGCACCGTGAAGGAGGGAAACGGTATCTTCGAACTGTTGCTGCTGTGAAAACCTACATGTGGGTGGCAATAAGGTTTCTAAGTAGCACACATCTGTTCGGTCGCTCACTTCGCTATCTCATCTACGTTCTCATTGCATCAAGCCTGCGCTGCTTTCTATTCCTCATCAAACTCCTACTGTAAGTCGTTCGTGTAACCGATCGGCTTTGATATAATTCTGTTCTTGCGTATATTTGAAGCACAATATAATTTATTTGCTGCTGTTAGTTATGATATTTGCATATTTATGATATTTGCTTTCTAGTAAAATATAGAATTAAAATATTACTCATATTTGTAGCACTCTGTCTGTCCCCCCACACCCATTCCTCTTCGTTCTCTTCGTCTATTTGCTGATGTTCTCCGTCGCCGAATCCAATCACGCAGGCCACCGTTGTACTCCGCCAGATTCAAACGTCATGGCCGGCCGTCCTCCAGCCGTTGGCGCAGCGTCGGTGGCACCGGATGGGCGGCGGTAGAAGCTTGCGAGTTAGGCAGATTGGCATGCATGTTTTTACGTTAGGTGATGATTAGGAACTCATGCAGGTCGTTGTTTCGTTTGCGTCCAGATTAGAGTTTGCGCGGCTTGGTTTTGTGCTGGAATCGCATTGGGTTGGGCATATCCATAAAACACTAGTGTGTGCTAGAATCGTACTTGATTTATTTATTGTTTGAATCCGGTTCAACAGTTGGACCGGGCGATTTGACCGGTGAACCGTTTTTCTCGGCGGTTCGGTACCGGTCGGGTTTCAATAGCGAAAGTTTATCACAAATCCATTAGAAAATGCCAAGCCGAACCGCATCTCCCATCCCATCCCATCACGAGAAACCGAGACGAAAGCCCTCTACAGTCTCCACCAGATTCAATCCATCAGAATCCTCCCCCTGATCTAGCAGTTGTCCAAGCGGATTCCCCATTTCGCCGTCCGCGCCCCGCGCCGAGATCTCAAAGCGCGAGAGGCAAAATTTTCCCATTGGTAAGCACGCTTGATTTGTCGATTTGTTTAGGTTTCTTGCACGCTCTTGGAAAAGCGTTCTGGCCATTCTTAATTATGGAATTATTCTTGGATCCGTAGCTTTATTCGAATGGATTTCTTAGTTCGATATACCTTTGCGCTCTGATTTGATATTACAGTGGGACGATTGTACTAGCTTCTTCCATGCCCATGTCCTTGCTCGATTTGTTCTTACTTGCTATTCCCATCTCGTATCCCCCATACCTGAATCCTCTTCTTTTCTTGGTATGCAGAAATATTAGCGTTTTCTATGCGATTGGGAACAAACCCCTTTTGAATCGGCGCAAGAAAGACAATTAATTGGTTGGACAGGCAAAAAGGGGAGTGTAATCTTGAGAAGCCAGAGAAAAGAGCCCAGCTTTAGCAGCGGCAGTGGTTTGGTCCATGGATCCACAAGTGACCATCCATGGCGACTGGGTGTCGGCCGTTGTGCCGCTGATGAAGTTGCTGTGCTTGACGGTCATCGGCCTGATCCTCGCCAACCCGAGGACGCAGATCGTGCCCAAGGCCACCTTCAAGCTCCTGAGCAAGCTCGTGTTCGCGCTCTTCCTCCCCTGCCTGATCTTCGTCCACCTCGGCCAGTCGGTGACCATCGACAATGTCCTGCACTGGTGGTTCATCCCAGTCAACGTGCTCATCAGCACGGCCATTGGGTGTGTTCTTGGGTACATCGTGGCGCTGATCTGCCGCCCACCTCCACAGTTCTTCCGGTTCACGGTGATCATGACTGGGTTTGGCAACACGGGGAACCTTCCTATCGCAATCATCGGGTCAGTTTGCCATACTGCGGATCACCCGTTCGGTCCTGGATGCCACCGCAAGGGTATTGCTTATGTCTCGTTCGCTCAGTGGGTTGCTGTTATTCTTGTCTACACCTTGGTCTACCACATGATGGAGCCACCGATGCAGTTTTATGAGATTGTAGGTGAAGGAAACGAGATTGTGGAAGAGATTGAACAGGTCAGCAACTTCAGTAGGCCTCTGCTTCAAGAAGCAGAATGGCCAGGGATGGCTGATACAGTAACGGAGCACTCAAAGATACCATTCATCGCAAGAGTTTTCATGAGCATTTCAGGCTCCTCACAGAATATGTTTCCTGATATTGATTTTACTGAAGAGGGAACTTCTGGTGCTGGACCTAGCAGCCCAAAGTCACTTAGGTGTTTGGCAGAGCCAAAAGTGGTCAGGAGGATCAGGGTTGTAGCTGAAAAGACTCCAATTCAGCATGTTCTTCAGCCTCCAACTATCGCCTCCTTGCTTGCCATTATCATCGGCATGGTTCCTGTATTCAAAGATTTTGTGTTTGGGGCTGATGCACCGCTCTCATTCTTCACCGATAGTTTGGAAATCCTAGCTGCCGCCTTGGTTCCCTCAGTGATGTTAATTCTGGGAGGCATGCTTGCAGAAGGCCCAAAAGATAATGCCTTGGGTGTCCAGACTATCATTGGTATAACTGTGGCAAGGCTTCTGGTGCTCCCATGCATTGGTATTGGTGTCGTGATGCTAGCAGACAAGTTGCATCTACTTGTTGAGCAAGACCACATGTACCGCTTTGTGCTTTCACTGCAATACTCCACCCTAGTGCCATCCTGCTTGGAGCAGTTGCGAGTCTGAGAAGCTACGGTGTTAAGGAAGCATCCGCCCTCCTATTCTGGCAGCACATTTGTGCAGTGCTATCCCTTTCCATCTACTTGATCATATATTTCAAGTTGCTGTCTTACATTTGAAAGATGATGGCCTGCTTTCCAAATTTGGTTTATAGCATTTATCTCGGGCAGGATTGGCTAGGAAAAGAGTACTTAAATGGATTTTCATCCACATCTTATGGTTAAGTAGAAAATGAGTACTTGAATGGATGTTCAACCACATCCTCCGTAAGTGTATTTATAATTTGCTAGTGATTTGTATTTCTGTTGTATGTATTATTTGAGAACAGGAGATGCATGTATTATTTGAGAACAGGAGATATGCTTCTTGTTGTTCATTATAGTCAATAAATCAATATATTTCTGTTCATTTGTGCAGTATTACACTTATTGCCATACAACTGCATAAATGGTCAATACATTGTCATTTGATGCTTAAATATAGATTCTCGGTGTTTGAGAGACCATGTGAGATGTCAATGGTCAATATGTGATAAATAATTGATATATTTCTTGAGTTGAATTTTGGTTGTAAAAAAGTACCTCAAAATTTTAGTGGCATTGGGATTCAGGTGGTCTGACCAGTTTGCAGGGCAGTCAGACCAGCCGAGTTGGTGTTGTGCTGAAAATGCACAGGCCGGACGGACCGGCATGGTATGAGCAGTCAAACCGGCCTAGGTTGCTTTTGTGGAATTTTGGGGATTCTAGATCAAAATATTGTGAGAGATTGTTTGGCGATAAGTTTGCACTAAGTTTCACTGAAAATGGGGGTATGATACAAAACTAGATAGAGCTTTACTGAAATATCCATAAAAGATCTTCTAGAGGACTTAGTCGTTTGTGCGGGGCAATCGACCGGTCGACCGTGCAATCTCACCGCATTGTGGTGACAGTTAGACCAACATGGAATCGATTTTCTTTGGTCATGGTTATATTGCATTGCGTAATGCATTAGTTTGAATAACGTGAGTCAAGTGCAAAAAATCCATGCTCCATATGGTTGCTTGATCTGTGGATGTGCAAGTGGTTTATATCTAGGGACTAGGCGGGAGAGCTAAGGTTGAGCGGTTATGTGAGCTGGATGAGGCGTGGCTTAAACAGGGAGCCTGAGAGAAGATAAGAATTATAGTGAGGCGGGTTGGTACATATGGTGTGGCAAGTGGCGAGACCGATACACATAGAGGCAGTTCGAGAGGCCGAATGCATGAAGGCGTGACAACTAGTCATTGGGCACTATGGGCTACGTATTAAAGCATACGGAAATGCTTTAAGATGGAGGCAACGATGGTGTCATGGGAAGGTGTCCAAAACCTTCGTCGGGGATATTTTGGCAGTTGATCAAATATCGGATTTGTGACTTGATCAAAACCGCAGCGTGAGGAGGCACAAGGGAGAAGTTGTTTTCTTCAAGGAGAGCTGGAATTGTAAGTGAATCAATCGCTAAGGTGTTAGCAGATTAAGTCTTATAAGCGCTTTGAGAAGCGTACGTAAGTGTGTAAAATCTGTATTAGTTGGGTTAACGGGTTGCCCTGGTTTTTTTAATGGGTTATACCTGTTACGGTTGTGTGTGTTGGTTATTTAGTAGGGAGGAGAGGAGGTTGCTAGATCCAAGGATTCTAGGGTTAGGGTTTTTCTTGTCTCCTTCCATGGTTGGGAGAGAGAGTTTTACGGAGGGAGGAGTGGTATTGTGGTTGCATGTTATAAATATCCATGAGCATATAAACATCTTCCTCTACGCAGAATAAATCCAAACTTTTATCTCAAATCATATTTTTGTTTGTGTTCTTACTTGATTTTGGTTGTTCTTGAGCTTAATTTGTGATTCTGTTGTTGCGGTTGTTCCAGCTCGATCTCTTGTTTGGTTTATCTTGCTAGGGCATATGAAAATATATCTGGAAGTCATCATGCTTTAGATCCTCATGAACAAGAAGTAATTTAGAATTTAGGATTTTATGTGTTCTTGTGATCTAGATTCGATTCCCCTTGATTCAGTGGGTTTTTAAGACTAAGAATCTTGTGATTATTAATTGGTTTAGGTTCTGATGGCTTGAACAAGTCTTATCGAGGAAAGTTCATGAGATTTGAGCTTTTGTCCGAGAGGATTGCGGGCGAGGATTAGGGGACGGTCGGACCTGCCTGGTCTATGATTAGATCGGCCATATCCAGATGGTCGACCAGCCTTGACCGAAGAGTGTTGATTTTGTTGGCTCGGGATTCTTGCTTTATCTTGTTAAGTTCAAGTGGTGTAATCTGAAGTTCTGAACTTGTTGACCTCATAGTCTATATATATATATATATATATATATATATATATATATATATATATATATATATATATGGATCCTTTCTTTTGAAAGTGTCAAAAATACATTTTCTTCTTTAGATTGAACGTGGGAGTAATGAGTTTAATATATTCGTCCATTAGAATTGCTGGTAAGCCATCTTCTGAAACTGCAAGTTACCTTCTGCATTGCAACAGAAATGTACTTGTAAGAAGTTACAGGACACTATGTTTTTGGTTACTGCCAGTAACACGAGGTGCAGCGCTACTAAGTTTCTCCTTTGTGTCATCTAGCATTAGCCCTATAAAATAGCAAGCATTGCTATCATTTTTCTTAGGTTGTAGAATTAAACTTGGTAGACTGTCCATGTTCCAACAAAACACCTAGACTGGCAAAATACTATGAAAATATCATTAGCCTTTATTGCTACCTTTCCCTTGAGTTAAATTAATTTTCCATGCCACTTTTCATTTCCGGGACTTTTTCTTCGATTCAGCTCATGCATCTCTGCCTAGTCATGTGCGCGGCGGTCTGAACACATCTGAACTCTGCGATGTTTCATCCATGGACGTAGTACTCTCTCCGTTTCAGAATACTTGACATTATTTACTTAGATCCATCAAACTTATTTAACCAGTAACATTTTTCTAAATAGTTAGATTGGTTGTGGTAAGATGGTATTGTCATACTTCTCGTAAGAAATACTTTTACAACGCTATACTTCCACAATATTTTTTGCATTCGTATAAAATTAGCAGTTAAAGCTTTCCGTAATGAGATTGCATTACGGCTAGGATATCAAAAGATTCATCGAATGCATGTGCTGCTGTTCTGTGAAGGCAGTTAGGAGACCATTGCATCTGAATGTAACAGTAAAATATGTTTCAGTCTGAATCTCATCCCCTAGTGGACAGCATGTGCGCCTCATTGAAGCATGCTACTGTTGCAGAAAATTAAGGAAGCAGGACAGGTGATGGAATTTACAAAATCAGATGATTTTTCTTTGGTGTAAAAGCTGCATAGTTTGTCCATACCTGAATCTGCTGCGAATTTTTTGTCCATTTTTAGATCAAATTAAGTAAAGGGCGTTCTTTTGAGGAGGAACCAAGCACATTGTCTTATATTGGGTTAATATGCGTTAGATTGATAATTAAATTGGTTAGCATTACCAACTGAATAATATCATATCCAATTTGACGAGAACTGAGCGTTTGTTCAGTGGCTGAGGTTGCAGTCGAGCAATCAGCCCACCTGGGTTCCTTTGGATCGGCTTGGTGCGTTTCATCTCACATACGCGTGTGTGATCAGTGGAAAAACACATACTCGCGCCACGTGAGGTACTTGGTAAATACATAATTTATCGAGTGATTTTCGTTTTAGACCTAACGTGTATTTTAGTAGGACGTACATGTGTGTATGCGTGTGGCGTGCATGTGTGTGCGCCCTCCCTTATAATCTAAAAAAATCCAATTTAACCACAAAGCAAACTGACAGTCTAAGGCTTGGAGTCAAACAAGAGCAATGAAAAGTGCCTCCAACAGAGAAGGGAGTTCCCATCACATCTACCCTCAAACTCCTAATGAATGTCCTCATAACGAACGCTAGAGGGATGAATAATTTTGGGAAGCAGCGGGAAAGATAGGAGCTTATACGTACAATTACAGCTCGTCTTACTTCTGTCTGATATTTCCTTATACAGGAAGAATCTGGGCTTTCATGAAGCCACTACTACAATTTCATTAGGAATCGAGGATCTTTTAACAATGCCCTCTAAGGGATGGTTAGTCTAAGACGCGGAACATCAGAGCTTTCTTTTGGAGAAACACTATTATTATGGGTGGTTGTACCTGCTTGCTGATTCCTATTCAGAATGCGAGAGTGACAAAGTGGAAAGACAAGTTAATAAGCCAGAAAAAGAGTAAGAGATGGTCAAAGGAATGGAACCAGCACAGTGAAGACAAAATGAGTCAGGCAGGAAGAGGAAGATCGGGCGGGGAAAACGGGGTTCGAGAAGGATTTGTGATACGGGGAGGCTCGATCTTCTCAGTGAGGAACCGTGGATAGTTGATGCGAAGTAAACGATGTCACTAGTTAAACACTCGCGCCAATGCACGAACCCTTAACTCTTTGGAATATGCCCAAAACACACCGGATAATTGTTCGTCGTGAGACCACAAACGACGAACGCCAAGTCCCCAATTCCCAATGGAACGATGTGTAATATCCCGAACGTCGTTACGGTATAAGATTTTAAGTCAATCGCGGAATCGCGGTTTTCGATAAATCGGGAAGGAAAAATATAAATTGTAGAACATTGTAAAATAAATTAAATAAATTAAAATAATTAATTTGATTGTTTTGGGCTGTCCGGAGGGTGGGCGGCCGCTTTGGGCCAGCCACCCAAATGGGGCCCGTACCCCTCCCAAACCCTAGCATCCTCTTTATAAACCCCTCCTTGGCCCCTCCCTCTTTTCCACCCCAAACCAGCCTCCACCACCCCTTGGCGCCTCCCCTCCCCAAGTGCCCCAAGTGCTGCTGCCATTGGAGGAGAAGAAAAGAGAAGGAAGGAGAAGAAGAAAGGAGAAGGAGAGGAGAAGAAGGAGAAGAAGAAGAAGAGGAGGAAAAATTGGGAAAATTCTTCATCTAGGTAATTTTTCCTCATCCTAAATCCTCTGTTTTTAGGAATAATTAGGGTTCTTGGCACGGATTATGATGAGAGATTATAGTTTAATTGCCGATTAGAGTTTAATCACGGGCTGATTTTAGATCTATTCACGCAGCGCGGCTTGTCTCGCGGTTTTGATCTAGAAAACTAATTTTCCTACGGGTCTTCCCAAAAGAAAAGTTGTAGAGGACTTCCAGATGTATCTTCTGTATTTTTTTCAAATTTTTCTACCGTGTGATCTGGGAGATACGGAGTCGGTAATACCGCTGTCCGGCAGGCGGACAGATTGGTACAGTCCGACGGTAATTCGGGGTTTAAAAATAGTAAACGAATTTTCTTGCCTTGGCCGTAGTGGAGAAAGTTGTATATAATTTAGAGATATAGCTGTTGTATAAATTTGAGAATTTTTAGGCCTTGTGCTGTTGTGGGCACGCGTTTGAACGCGGCTGCCCAATCTGCCAGAGCAGAGTTCTTCCTCTGTTTTGGGTATTAATTTTCATCTAGTTGTAATCCGAATAAAAATAGGTGTTCTCCATGAAAATTGTAGGTTTTTAAGTCTTGAATCCAGAGAGATATCATTTGCTGTATTTCGATCTATATTTTTAAAGATACGAAATTGTGAAGCAGCGCTGCTACAGAGAATAAATGTTGAATTGTGGAGCGGAGAGGAGTTGTCACGGGTTCGGGTCTCTAGCGATGTTTTATATATTTATGTCATGTTTGTATGCTGTAGTTGTGTGCTGAGAGTTGTCTTATGGACAGGTGGTCTTGTCCC
Source organism: Bonia amplexicaulis (assembly GCA_036346245.1). Lineage (NCBI taxonomy): Eukaryota > Viridiplantae > Streptophyta > Magnoliopsida > Poales > Poaceae > Bonia > Bonia amplexicaulis. The sequence continues at coordinate 3,984 of JAYGGG010000404.1, read as the reverse complement.
TGAGCGCTCTTGATCTCTGTTGTGCTTCGCTTCATCGGATTGAGGCAAGTGAATGTAGCGGTGGTTGCTACCGTTTAACTTGTTATTCATTCTACTTGCAATTTACATTATTTGTAACACCCCAGCCAAACAATGGCCTGAAATGCTACCAAACTAACAACATAATAAAACTATGCTAAGGCATTCTATAAAATTTCGTGAGCCTCCTTTGTTTATTGATAAAATGAAGTTCTAACAATATTATCAAAAGGTATGAATAACCGCAAGCAAAGTAATTTGGCTACTAAGCAGAAACATCTATAAAACTTAAGTAAAGCACGGAAGCAATATGAAGAAGTTCTAATCCATTATTACATCTTAATCTGAAGGTCATAATCAAATACCACTTGAACTAATCAACAAATAATAATTAGAGTTCTCTATCTTCTCCATGGTGAATATTTCGTGCAAGTGCAACAATACTAATCCTCTTTATTCCCATGCATGCTGACCTCGTGAAGGTACCTAAAATAAACAAATAACAACAACAAAACAACGAAGAGTGAGTCCAATGACTCAAAGTATAATCGTAACAAATGCAAGCATGAACATTAACTCTCAAGTTAAACATATTACATATGAATTTCATGCTATGCATTATGATCAAAAGCTCCTCTTTCTCATCTCTTTCGCATTTTACCGTGTCGCGGGTGTGCATCCGTCAATGCACCCATGCACTGCCCTCAGTGCACAGGACCAATGCCCACACCGTAAGTGTGGGGACCTCGATCTTGATCACCGCATGATCAAGACTTCAACAATTCTCAATATGATGCATATATGTGAATGTATCAAAGATAACGAGCATTCACCATACTACGCATCAACCAATCTCATAAATGTCATAATGTAAACAGAACATAAATAGCATTCTCAATTCATCACTTACTCATACTCACAATTTAAACAGTCATGATTCAACCATCATCCAAACAATTCAACAAATCCATAAACTCACAGATTTTCACATCACAAATATACTTGCCTCAACCGCGAGAAAATGAAGAACACGTAGAAGGCACAACCCCCGGAATCCGCTCTCCTCCTGAATATTTAATTAATAATTACCAACATGACAGTAGCGGGTTTCTAGATATAAAATAACAGCAACCCCAATTAACCCAACAATTTATCTCAATTAAATCCCCAACTCCCTCGGCCAAATCTGCCCAACCACAGACAGCCGACTTCCAAAATCATAACTTTCAGTGCGTAACTCCAAATTAAGCGTTCTTGGACTCTCTAGAAAGATAATTAAATTATCTACAAAAACTTAGTTGGGAGACTCTCTGATTCCGCCATTAACTAGCCGATCCAAACCCTTTTCTAAAGCATCCAAATTCACGTCGGACTCTCTGGACAGCGCACTAAAACAGGCATAACTTTCGCCCAGAAATTCGGAATCCGGACTTCTTTACCTCTATTGAAAGCTAAGAAACTTATCTACAATTTTCTCAATTTTAAGGACTCCTGAATCACAACTATTTCCGTCGCACAAACCGATCTACTAAACTCTGTCCAGAACTACCCCGATCTGCAGAACAGTAACACTAGAAAATTCATAACATTCTCTACACAAATCCGAATCACGTGTTCTTGTACTCCATGGAAAGATAATTAAACCCTCTACAACTTTCTAGAAGGGGTCCAGACCTGAATCCCGACGAAACTAGATCAAAACCGCCGAGAAACAACTACCGTCCCAGCAGCCCAGAAAACCAACGAATCTAACTTGATTAAAACCAATCTAGAGACTACTGGGATTACCCTTGACGACACGACGGCGAACACGTCGGCGAACACGGCGATGAACACGCCCGCGATCTCCTCCTCTCTTTCCTCCGGATCCACGCAGTGCAGCGACGAGCGTCGGCGGCGGCGCACGGGGAGGAGACGACGACGATGAAGACGACGACGGCGCACCGGAAGAAGACGTCGGGCAGCACGGCGGCGGCTGCTGGGTGGGGCGCAGGGTGGGCGCAGGGTGGGGGCTGCCTAGGGTTTTAAGAGGTGGCCTCCCTCCCTCTTGGGCTAAGAAAACCCACCGGCCAAGGCCTAGGCCGGGTTGTCTTAAATTTTCATAAAACCCTCAAAACTCTTATAAATTTAATTATTTCACAAAGTCCCTCTCTCTATTAATTAAACAATTAATTAAACAATTTCGGGTATTACATTCTACCCCTTAAACAGAATCGACCCGAATTCTAACGCAACCTCAACAGAAAACAAAACAACCAACTAGCAATTAACTAGCACCCGGCGTGAACAACGCCGGCATGCGCTCAAGCATGCGAGACTCCAACTCCCAAGTTGCTTCTCTCTCGATGCCTTTCGACCAAAGCGCTTTGACATACTAAATATTTTTTTCTAATTGCTTGCACCTCGCACATAGGTTCTTTAAGATCCAAGTGGTTTGCCAACCTCCCAATCCTTGCTCCTTACATCGCATAACTTTTCACCGCTCTGGCGCCAATGATCCTCGACTCACCAAGGCCACTCGTTGAACTTACGCCCCTACAACACTTGGTTGTGTAGCTTTAATTCTTGAATGGTGGTGGTCTTACTCGTTGGTCAACGGTTTAATGAAGCCCACGCCCGGATCTTTCAAGTTCTCCTCGATACCGAGTCATACAAAGCGTGTGTATCCCACACTAGAACCCAAGGTAGTCCTAGTGATACACAAACCCTAAAACTTCGCAATTAACAAAAGCGATTAAATACACATCGGGTTATCATTCCCTTTAGTACCAACCCACACAATCACACAGACATATATCTCATGTTTCCATTCTCAATCGATCTCTTTACCTTAGCAATGAGCACCCCTTAAACACGGGCACACCACGGTCAAGGTAAACCCACTCTTTCACACACGAATACAACTGAAAATAAGGAATTTTATTGCAATCACGCATCACCCACTCCCACCAAAGGGTCAAATCATAAAAGAAAATCGAGGATTCAACATAAGAACCTCTCCACCTTCCAAGTAGGTGGTTTGCAAACAAACAACACATACGTCAAGGGTAATCACTCAAATGTCAAACCGTCCATTTTTTCCTAAACCGAAAAAACCACACAAGCCAACAAAAGTCAACTCAAACCACAAAAGACTTTTCTCTCATCACGTAGCTCAAACAAGAATCGGGAGCATTTACTACCGATTTTTTATTAAACTTCCTCTTGAATCACGAGGTTCCAAATTATCCCATACCATACTAGCTCAATTCTCTTAAATTGGCAACATCAACTCTATGTTCAAACCGAGTGCATCCAACACACTTTTGTAGAGGACTCTACTATTCTCATAATAACATACTCTAGTCAACTCCTCTTCCCACATGTTACTTTAACGAATAATTTCCAATGCACCTCATCGTTATTTTTCACCCACCAACACTTCACCACAAATCTTAAGGACAATCAACATGAATTTCTCGGCTCACATATCCATTTACTACATCCAAAGGATACTATCAAGGAACATCATAATATTCGAATCCACTCCTTCCACTATTCTCACGCAATAACATTAGCCTCCAAGGTTCTAGCATAGATCACCAACCAAAATTTCCCATCTCTAAGGCTTCTATACATATACTTGATATATTTAATACAAAGACTCTTAAATTCAGGTGACTAAAATTTCCACAATCAACCATACTCAATCATTAACAACCATATGAAACATATTCTCAACTTGATTATCTCAGAAAGATTCTAACTCCTAGAGGGTTACTCACCGAGCTAAGTTATACATGGCAAAATTCAACAATCCTTACTATCCCAATAATTCCCACAACGGTTGGGCTTCTTCACAATTATAAACTCATTAACTACACCATCATAATCATTCTAATAATCCTTGCAAAGTACCTCATCATGATGCTCCAATAAAATTGATCAAGATTCCCATACTTTCAATAATTCCAACGTTCAAAAAAT
>JAYGGG010000496.1:0-83106 GCA_036346245.1 Bonia amplexicaulis | reverse complement strand
CATTGGATGCTAGTTTTTATAAATCTAATTCTCTTCCTAAACTCAGCAACCGTGACAGATATATGTATAATCTTCCGCGCTACAATAGCTCGGCAGATTCAGAGCTCGACAACACTTGCCGAGAAACCGTAGCTTGACAGGTCTTTGACTTGGTTAGCAGTGGCTTGGTAGGACAAGCTGCCGTGCGGCAGGATTAAAAAATGATTAACCTAATCAAGATTATTGCTAATTAAGTGTTATATTACATGATTAGCACTAATTAAGGGTAATTAACACTACTTAAACACACTGTCGCGTGGCCAGCTGGCACGTCCTTTTGCCGAGCTAGAGGAGCTGATTTGTAAAAACAAATATGCAGGACTATTTTTTTTTAAAAAATAGCTATATGTGTAAATAGTTCAGACTACTCCAGAGACCGCTTGGACAGGCTAATGGACATCCTGCCATTGTGAGCTACGGCCTGTGCGACTGGAGTTATTTGGCACGTACGAGTTTTCCCTGCATATGGCCAGTGTGTTGTGCGCTACACCACCTGCCGTTCCCATGCTCCCAATCTCGTGCGACCCTAGTGGCCTCTAGGAGACGACCGCGACCAGTGGTTTGACGAGCACCCGTGAGGCGGCAGTGACCTGGTGATGGTGCAAGGCGGACGCAGTCATGCAGCAATGCGCGCTGGACGGAGTTGGGCTTGGGGAGGATCCGAGGAGGAGGCTATGGCGCGCAAGCCTTGCACCGTCGGGAGCGGGTGGGAGGCCGTTGGCCGCGTCTGCGCACGGTGAAGTGCAGAGGGTGGTTTTAGATTGGTTAGGCTAGATTTTCTCCCTGGATGCGCCAAAATATCATTGTCTAACGATACCGCCATTCTCGGTTGATGCTTCCACATTTGTTTTTCCTTCTTGGTTGAATAAATTATTTTACGGTTTTGCTATTACACAGATGACTGAAATTTTTTTATCTCTCGGTCACTTGAAGTTGCACTCTTAATTAACTGAAGCTGCAGCCCCTCCAAAAAAATCACATGTAACTTCAGGTGATTCAGCTCAATCAACCGAAGTTGCGGCCTCTTCCAAAAATCACATGCAACTTCGTATGATTGAGAGTGTAACTGCGTGATCGGAGATAAAAAATTTCGTCGCATGTAATAGTCACTCCCTTTATTTTAGGCCTATAGTTATAGGCCATGTACAACGTGGCGGCGCTTGTACCATGCCCTCCGACATGTCCCACCAACCGTTCCGACCAAGAACAAACAAATCCGAATTTTCTAAAACTATTGCAAAATTAATTCAACTAAAGTACTAATTGTTCATCACAAATATCATGCTGAAATCCATTGAAAGACACAGTAAAACCTACAGTGATCAATCAGTTCACACTTCGAACTCTGGCCATCTCCAAAAACATCTGGTGTCGTGCATACATGCGCGCCGCGGATGTTGCTACAGATATGTTCGTCCTGTATGCATATCTGAAAACACTGCTGTCTGATCATGAGTTACATTTTTAACTAGCTAATTAAGCAAGGTAGCTGGATTTCTTCTCCTGCATCGCGTCCACGATCTTTGACCATTTTGTGCGGATGGTGATCAACATCAGCGCGCCGGCCTGGCATGTCAGCCCGCAGATCAGACCCGACCATAGACCCTGAAAAAGATTACGAGCAAGGAAATGTTCAGTTCAGTTAGTCCTGTGTCCGGCAGTCCAGCTTCTTTCAGAAACTTGTGTTGTTCTGATATGTATGAGCTGCACGTAGGATGATGGTCGGCCCAACTGAGCCATCCTAAATCATTTGCTTTATCGTCGACATAAGATCTATGCACACAAAGTGAACTACCAATTATGAGCATACTGTTCATTCATCATTACTTACCTTGCTGTAGAACTTGAGCTTGAAGGCGAAGAGGATGGCCAGCGGCATGCCGATGAAGTAGAACGCCACCAGGTTGGTCATCGCCGCCAGATGCTGCCATCCGCAGCCCCTCGCCACGCCTGCCATTCCACGAATAACGCGTTTCCATTGTAATTTCTAATTTCTATACGTGCAATGCAACGGAGAAATGATCTAGGCAAGGTATGGCCTAGCTAGCTGATCTCACCTGACAGGACACCCTGCGCGGAGTCGAGCACGATGGAGGTCATCATGAGCGGCGTGATGGCGGCGAACTCCGCCACGATGACCGCGCTCCCGCTGAAGAGACTCGCCCAGAGGTTGTGACCGAAGCCCAGCAGCAGGATGAAGGAGACGGCGAGGAATACCGACAGCTTCATTGTCACCGCCACCGCGTTCTTCGCCCTGTCCACGTTCCCGGCACCGATCTCGTTCGACACTCGGTGCTGCAAGGTGCAAGCAACGCAACGCAATGCATTATTGTAACCACCATAAACAGAAGGAAACAAAATTTCAAGCTGACAGCAGAAGAACATGGAATTGGTCTGAACTCTGAAACTGCGCAGTACCTCACAGCGGCACTGAACCCGTACGTGATCATGTAGGCAATGGCCTCCGTGCTCGAGCTGCATATAGTGATATAAACATTTCATCGTTGATTAAGTCGGTTTGTTTGAGGAATCATGGCCTACGTACAAATGAGGGAATAATGCCACTGAAGCTTCATCAGTTTGGAGTGACATACCACATGGCGATCAACGACGTGCTCACCGTGGAATTCGGGAGCAAGCCGGCGATCAGAACCAGGAGCTCAAACGCCCAGTACTCCAAGCTACAAGCAGTAAAAACGTCAAGTTACATCTAGCAACACCAAACAGGGGAAACGACGTCCGTGCATGTGCACATCAAGAAATACTGACCAGACCATGACCGCGGACGGCGTGGCGAGCTTGAGCGTCGGCAGCACGTACTTGAACGCGTCGGCGGAGAACCCCGTCCACGTCTCGCTGAACACCTCGGACCGCAGCACGTACACGAGAAGCATCAGGAAGGAGACCCAGAACGTGGCAGAAATGGCGACGGACGCGCCGGCGAGCCCCATGCCGAGCACGTTCACCAGCAGGTGCGTCAGCGGGACGTGGAGCGCGAACGGCGCCATCGAGCAGACGACGAGCGGCACGACGATGGACTGCGTCTGCAGGTACCGCAGCAGGCACTGCAGGAAGGAGAACGCGAACAGGCCCGGGACCTGGAAGCGGACGAACGCCGCCGCGGCGCGGGACACCTCGGGGTCCTGCCGCAGCCACAGCAGCAGCGGCTCCGTGAAGCACCACAGGACGGAGATGAGCACGGACACCACAGCCGACATGATCAGCGAAGACTGCAGGTAGAGGCCCAGCATGCGGTACATCCGGGCGCCGTACGCCTGCCCGCACAGCGTCTCCAGGGCGCCGCTCAGGCCGGTCTGGAAAACATCAGTTAGGAAGTTAATAAAGCGTCGCGTTGCGTTTCATCTTGCGTGTAACTAGATTCGTGAAGATCAATTCATTACATGCAATATCATTCGAAAAATTACAAGGTTAAGAAAGTGCAAATATAATTACCAGTCTGGTCTGTCCACGCATTATTCAAAATGTTTTGACTGATTTCACTGTACAAAATCATTTCTTACAGTAAATGCCATCTAGATCGAGATTCAATGGCTTACAATCCCCTCTAGCTCTATACAAATCCAACCGACTTCTCTCCTCCTCCTGACTCCACCGCTGCCTGTCTGCACCCTGCGCTACCACCCTGCCACCTCGCCGGCATCAACCCTGACGCCGGTGAGGCCTGCCACACGACCTCCTCCCCTGCCACTGTAGTCTCCAGCGGCCGCGATCACCACCTCCTAATTGCTAGTCGGTTCTCGTGCCCCAACCGACTTTCATTGCCCTCAACCCTCTTTCAATCTACGGTTGGCATCACCACCGCTGTCCACCCCTGGTCATCTCGCTGCTCCGGCCTCCCTTTATAGGTGGCCCTGATGAGATACAAATCCTAACCCGGCAAATCTAAACTTTAACTTGCCGTCGTCAAAGAAGAGGAACCCGCTAGAGCCTTGTTGAAGATGGAGATCAAGGTAGGCAGGTGCAGGTACAAACCGTGACGTAGGTCCAAAGATTAAAAATTCAAATAATTTGCCCAGAAAATTATGTACATGATATATAGCAATTCTGTATAATTATGAACTAGGCAGCAGCTTGGTTACGAACCTATGACAAACTTATGGTAGTTTATGTTGGCTCAAGAAAGCTACACGCAGCTACGCTACCTAGCTAGCTAGTGTGATCAGTCGTAGCGACATGATTTACCTACTACCAACGAGACATCTGTGCTCGTTTGGACCTAGGCTTCTGGCTTTCGACTTATTTTTCACTATTTCTAAATTTCGACTTTTTCTGATTTTTGGGATTTTTTTGAGCTTTTTTGACGGTTCTTTTTTCCCGTATTCATTTTGCATTATATGTGCTGGGCTAACATTTTTCCATTTTAAAATTTTTTAAATTTAATTATGTCAAATAAACCACTATCAGCTATAGTGTAATTTCAGCCAGTTACAGTGAAAATTCAGCCATAAGCCACAAAAATTCAGCCCAACCGAGCACCACCTATAATCCCTACCCCATCAAATTCGCTATCCAACGGTCCACGCACGCACAAATGTTCGATGAACACTTCATACCCGGCCAAGATGCAATGAAATTACGTCGCAAAAGGGGAAAAAATCCGGCGAAGTCGTGCTCACATGTGCTGTGGCTCCGCTCATTTTGGTTTGAGTTTCTGGTTTATTTTTCACTATTCCTAAATTTCATATTTTTTTGGTTTTTTTAGCTTTTTAAAGCTTTTTTGCCGATTCTTTTTTTCCCGTATTCGTTTCATTGTCTGTGATGGACTAACATATTTTTCTATTTTTAAAATTTTTTAAATTTAATTACATTAACTAAGTCATTATTAGATATGATGTATTTTCAATCAGTTACAATAAAATTTTAGTCATAAACTACTTTTTAAGTATTTCACATGCGTCTTATTCTAGCTAGCACAATCCAAGAAAAAAATCCAGTTAGCACGTGTTCCTCTCTGCTTACCTACAAGCATTTATGGCCATCAATCATGTAACAACCTACTCCCATAGAGATTGATAAGGTGTGGTTTTTTTTCTGTGAACATAGGCTGCTTAGGCCATCTCTAATGGTCGATTAGCTATTTCATATCAATAAAATTATAGAAAAAAGAGCATATGTTAGTATTTCTCGAAGCGCCCATCATGCACGCAAAATAAGACACGAAACGACCACCATGCACGCTTTTGGAGCGAATCCGTCCGCTCCCCACGCGGTATGTGGTGGTGCGATCGGATGCGGTGAAGATGACCACGGCTAGGCGGCGACCAGCTTGATGACGGCGACGACAACGAATGCGAGGACCATCGGAGAAATGCCCAGTCTGGCTGATCCAGATCTGGTTGGGTCGATGGTAGCGGCGTTGGAGAAGGTTGCATCAGTATAGTGATGGAGCAGGATGCAGGCGGCGACCCATAGCAGGAAGGGAGAGGGCGGTGGCCGACACGACGGGGATGGAGCGACCACAATGGGGAGGGCGAGAGAGCAAGCGATGGGGAGGGAGAGAGCTAGTAGCGGGGAGGGATCGAGTGGAAGGCTGGCGTGGTGGGGACGGAGGAGACGTTGGCGCGACAGAGAGGAAGGTGGAGGGAGGCCATCGGGAGGAGGAAGAAGGGTGGGTGTGGCCATAGAAAAGAAAATTTGTAAAAAAATTCGATCGTTAGAGATAATACCCAACCACCGAAGTTCGGAAACGCATGGGGCGAGGCCACGCCGCCCCACAAGCTGCCAGCATACATGGCGCGTGGCGCCTTAAACGCTGCGTGCGGCCGTGGAGGTAATAACCGAGTTTTTTGAAATTGCGTATAGGTCCACGGTTCTCGCGAAAAGGTCCTTACACATTTTTGTGCCCCCTCCATTTTGCTCGATAGCCCCCGCTGGAAATCACGCGGTCCCCGGTTTTACATACGTGTCCTCGGTTTTTTCAAAAAGCCTTCGCTTTTTAGAAAATACGCTTTTGCCCGATTTTTCCGGAAAGGCCCTTTACCTTCCTCGAAAATACGCCGCCTGCTTTTTAAAAGCTCCTCACGAATTATCGCCTCTTTATTTTTTTTACGACGATGGTCGACGCGCAGAGTGCCGCGCCTACGTGGCTAGTTTAATAGAGAAGTTGTCACTAAGATCGTCCTCAATAATTGGAGGTGATAAGGCAAAATTATTGTACATACCCTTACCGATAGTATTGTAGCGCTACTATAAAATTTCTTGTGATAAAAAGACTATGCATATCATTACCTCCACGGCTCGGGAATTAGTCGTTGAATGGCACTTATTCAGGTGGCGCTCAGTTTGATGATGGCTTATGATATTTTACTGTATCTAGTTTATTTTTTACTGTAGTTGATGGTATCTTATTTAGCGTAATTAAGTTAAAAAAAATTTCAAATAGAAAAAATATGTTAGTCCATCACGGATAATACCAAAGGATACAAAAAAACCTAAACACTAAAAAACTAAAAAAGAACAGATTTAAGAAATAGTAAATTAGAAGCCACTATAAGACGAGCGGGGCCTTGAAGCGCCAAAAGTTCCAAAGCTTGTGAACTCCATTTTCGGCGCAAAAGAATTCCGGGTTTCTGACCCCTTGGAGGCTTTGATCGTCCAAGCCATCGATCGTACGGCCCATCACGCTGCCAGCACGACGGCGTGACGACGCACGACGACCGAGTCCGTGCGGACACGTCGCCGTACCAGAGCAGCAATCTTCCTCACGATTCTTGACAGGACCCTCTAGCTCTCTGACAATTACGAATAGGGAGCACCAAGTTGTTCTCATTTGTACTACATGCACAATGCACAGCTGCCTACGCGCGCGAGGCTTCTGGAAGATGGAACTTGACGGACGGCGCACAAGGCTCTCCCGGCCACGGAAACGACGAAGGCGCGCGTTTGTTTTTTGGTTGGCAGCGAGAATTTCAGAGCGGGACGGAGGCGGCGTCAAATCCGCAGCCACGGTTTCCGACGGCACCGATCCGCGGGCCCTATTCACTCGTCCTCTGGCTGCTCTGCACGACGAGATGAGCGGTAGCCCAAGTCGTCGTCGTGATCCACGTCTGGCTAAAAGCGACTTGTCCGCTGCGAATTCAAGGTACCAATGATTGGCTTATACTCCGTGTACTATCTATTATAATTAATTTATAGATTTATTTTTAAAATATATCATTTAAAAGTTAATTAATACAGTAAAAATCAAAAAGCCAGAAACAAGTTCAAAAAGTAAGTACTTGCTCCGGTACTCGCGTACAGTACGCTCGACCTACTCATCTTAGTACTACTACTAAAAAATTAAATGGTGTGGTCATAAACTTGTTCGTACCAGATCCATCCCTGCAATGAATATTGTAACAATGCGCTGCCTAAAGGTCAACAAGCCACCTAGCACGAGCTTTGACAGCATCCAACGATCTTATTCGCATGCCCATGTCTGCGAATACTCGGTAATGACAACACCACCAACATAAAAAAAGAACACCATGTTTAAGAAAACAAAGGGTCTGCCAACTGCTGTGACTTATAATTTTAGCTAAATTTTTTAAATTTTAAATGCTTACGATATAAATTACGAAGAAAAATACTTATTTAAGATTTTGAATGGTACAGATGTTGAGTTTTTAACGTGTATATCGTTTAACTTGTAGATCTTATTTTAAAAAAATATTTTATTTAAAAATTAGATACCATAACAAAGATCAAAAGTCACCAGCTTCGAAGGAAAAGAACAGTCCCGAACCATGGCTGAGTGAAAAGGACGTGCTACTATCGCCATTGTTCTGCGTATTAATTAGTGTCTGCGGATGCAAGTAGATAAGATATGCATGTGGCCGGCATGTGGGTTGCCATGGATGGATGCATCGTGATTCATGCATGCATGCGGGGGTAATGAAACACATGATGGATCGAGCAAGTGTGTATACGTACGACGAAGGCGTAGCCGGTGACGGTGGCCCAGGAGTTGCCGAGGGTGGCGCCGGCGAGGTGGACGTCGCCGAGGTGGCCGGAGAACATCACGGACACCAGCGGGATGCCGTAGTAGGACATGTTTGTCAGGATCATGGGCACCGCGAACTGCAGCTGCGCCCACGCCTCCTCCGTGTCCACCACGCGGCCCAGCCACGGCCACGGCCACGGCCCCCCCGCGCGCCGCCCCTCGGCGCCCCCAGCAGCCTCGGCGCCCTTGCCGTCGGCCGGCGCGCAGGCGCCGAGCAGCGGAGCCGAAGACATGTCGATCGCCCCGGCCGCCGAGAGGAGCTTATATTGGCTCTCGTGGTGTGTCGTGCCACTCGCGATCGATCGCCTCTCGGCTCTGGCTGGCGACCAACGAGTGTGATACCGATCGAGTTTACATACAGATATACTGGCTTGGCGTGTTCGTGAGGTGTCCGCGGGGAGTGGTGGTGCCCTGGTGGGGAAATGGTGTATTTGTCTATTTTGGAATGGCCATCGCTGGAATTAGAATTAATAGTTTACACAATGCTATATATGTCTAAATTTTTCGTGGTAGAGAAATGGTATATTTCGCTGGAAACTAATTATTGGGATATGTCTTTTTTTTCAGCGCTCGTATGAATGGCGTTGACGTCTCTGTGTGCGCGACGGTAGACTGCATCTAGCATTCACAAATGCCAGTGTTCATCATCAAGCATCACGTTAACAAAAACCGTGGCTGTTTGAATTGACTTTGGTTTTTAATTTCTGTTTAGAGAAGTCAAAGCTAATATGAACATCTTAACTTCTATAAACCGTTTCTATCAGCCATTATTTTACTTTTTTTATATTGTAACGTACTTTATATTTTATTATGTTACAATTTCGTAAGTCGTATGATAATGCGAATGTTGTAGTGTCTTTTGTTGCATTGTCTTTTTTACATAATGCACTTAGCAAAAAGCCATAAGCCACTACGAACGGCTCAGTTTCTATAAGCTACTTCTATAAGCCACTACTATTCTCAGCCACAGCCCAAAGTCAAAAGCTGTGGCTGGTAGTTTTTAGCTGAAAATGAATAGTAATGGCTGAAAGAAGTAGCTTTTAGAACAAGGGGTGAGCGGTGGAAAAGGTGAGGAAGATGTGCGTGCGCGAGATGAAAGAGAGAGAAGTGGCATGTGTGATGCTCCCGTGTTCCCCTGAATTATCCTCGGGGCGAGATGGAAGAGAAAAGAGTGGAGAAACTGCTTTGAGAAGCTAGGTATTTATATTGGTTTCTGATTTCTCTCAAGGCGTAAAACAAAAGTCGATCTGAATACCTCTTATAGTAGGCCGGTGTTTATAAATGATGTAATAGACTCTAAGACAACATTTATAAATGGCCTGTCGATGCCAACAAGGCCAGCGTTTATAAACGCCGCATGGCGGCGACGGTGTGTCGAGCTTGAGCATCGGCGAGACGCATTTGAACATGTCGGCGAGAACCCTTCCACGCCTCGTTGAACATCTCGGACCGCAAAGACGTGAGCGGCGGCATCGGCGGGAGACCCGTAACGTGACGGAGATGGCGATGGACGCGCCGGCGAGCCCCATGCCGAGCACATACACCAGCTGGTGCGTTAGTGCGCCGTGGAGCGCGAACGGTGTTGGAGCGGACACGCACGCAGTCGCACAACCACGAGTATCTAGTACTTGTTATGACCACGTGAAGCTGCTTACGACCACGAAGTCGTTTATGACCACTCGAAGTCGGGCGTACAACCACTGCTTGTCGTGGCAAGTTGATAATCGGTTACGACTTACAACCACTCGATGTCGCAGGTACTCGGTAGTCGGTTTCGACCACGTACTCGATAGTCGATTTCAACCACGTACTCGATAGTCGGTTTCAACCACGACTATAAGCCCATCTTCGACTTCCAACCACGTACACGCAAACATCGCCGGATTGGGCACGACGCGAAATCACCTCACCAAGATCCCCTGGTCATTCAGTCAGTCATCGCAGGATGCGATGTCAAACGCATCTTGGTCGACGAAGGCAGCTCCGCGGAAATCCTGTTCGCGACGGCCTTTGACCAGATGGGGATCCCCCGGAGTCGCTTGGGCCCCTCGAGAATCCCACTGCAGGGCTTCGGGGGTTAGCCGCTGAGGGCGTTGGGCCAGATAAGCCTACAGGTCTCCTTTGGCCGTCAGCTTCGACGTTGTCGACACCCCGTACTCGTACAATGCCATATTAGGGCGCCCAACTCTCAACTCCTTCGGGGCGGTCCCACACCATGGCTTCCTATGCATGAAGCTCCTCGGCCCGTAGGGTATCACCACCACCTTCGGTGATCAGGACCTGGCCCGGCGCATAGAGTTTGACACTCAGGGCCCGCACCGCAAAGTGCATCTCCTTACCGATGATCCAAAGGACGATATGCTCTCCGCCCTGGGCTAGACGCCTAAGCCCTGGCCGAATGGCGGAGTCAAGAGGGTACCTCTGCACACTGAAGGCCAATTTGTGTCCATAGGCGAAGGCCATCCCCCGGAGGTGGAACAAGACCTACTCCAGGTCCTCCGGAACAACGCAGACATCTTCGCGTGGTCCTCAGAAGACATCAAGGGCGTGGACCGCGCCCTCATCGAGCACAACTTGGCGGTCCACCCTGACGCCAAGCAGTCAAACAGAGGCTCCGGTGCATGTTGATCGAGCGCTAGCAAGCGGCCAAGGTAGAGGTGGCGAAGCTTCTCCAGGCCGGGGTCATTCGCGAGATTAAGAACCCGGACCGCTTGCCAATCCGGTCGGTGAAAAAGGCTAGCGGTTCGGCGATGTGCATCAACTTCACCGCCCTCAACAAGGCGTGCCTGAAAGATGACTACCCCTTGTCGCGCATAGATCAGCTGGTAGACGCCACGGCGGGCTGTGAGCTCATGAGTTTCCTGGACGCATACTCCGGCTACCATCAGATCTATATGGCCAGAGACGAGAGTACAAAACCAGCTTCATAACCCCGGTAGGGGAATACTGCTTCGTCAGGATGCCCTTCGGCCTGAAGAATGCAGGGGCAACCTTCACGCGTCTCGTCGCGCTGGCACTGCCTCCCAGCTTGGGAGGAACATCGAAGCTTACGTCCACGACGTCGTCGTCAAAACCAGGAAGCTCGCCACCCACGAGAAAGATCTTCAAGAGACTTTCGACAACCTCCGGAGAGTGGGCATCAAGCTCAACCTGGACAAATTTGTCTTCGGAGTGCAAGCGGAGAAGCTCATGGGCTTTCTCGTGTCCCGACGTGGCATCCAGGCGAACCCCGACAAGGTTGACGCCATCCTCGCCATGGAGCCACCCAAGACGACGAGGGAGGTCTAGAGGCTCACCGGCCACTGAGCCGCTTCCTATCCAGGGCAGCGGAACGGGGTCTGGCATTCTTCAAGACCCTCCGTGGCTGCGACGGGTTCCACTGGGACGATGACTGCGCGAAAGTTTTCAATGATCTCAAGAAGCACCTCGCAGGCCTTTTCGCCTTGGTCTCCCCAGCACCAGAGGCTCCCCTCCTCCTATATCTCGTAGCCGCAACAACAGCGGTCAGCGTCGTCCTCGTCCTCGAGGAGGGAGCCCTCCAGTGGCCTGTGTACTTCATCTCGGAAGCCCTCCAGGGCGCCAAGACGCGGTATACGGAGCTAGAGAAATTGGCTTACGCGCTGGTCATGGTCTCGAGGAAGCTTCGCCCAGCCCATCACAGTGCCATCCTCGTTCCCCCTAGCGGAGACGCTGCACAACAGGGAGTCCACGGGGCATATCGGCAAGTGGGCGGCTGAGCTCGCACCGTTCTCCCTGGCGTACGCCTCGCGAACCGCACTCAAATCCCAAGTCCTTGCGGACTTCCTTGCGGAGTGGACTCTGCTAGCTCAACACGTACATCACCCAGCTGACCCGGTGTGGACGCTCAACACCGATGGGGCTTACGGCGCCCCAGGCGCGGGGGTAGGCGTAGTGGTCACTACACTGGAGGGACACCGCTGTCGCACTCGGCGCACCTCGATTTCCAACACCAACAACACGGCGAGTACGAGGCGCTACTCTTGACCTCGCGGTTCAAAGCTCAGGCGCACGGCGGTTCTTGTTCGCACCGACTCGCGTCTGATAGCGAGCCACGTCGACAAATCCTATCAAGCCAAGGACCCCGAACTGGCCAAATACCTGGCGGCGGTCAGAGTGAAGGAGCGTCATTTTCTGGGCGTCACGGTCAAGGCCATCCCTCGCACTGAAAATGAGCAAGCCGACGTCCTCGCCAATGCCGCCAGCCAGCAGCTCCCCCTCCCCGAGGGAGCATTTCACGAGGTCTCGCTCTGGGCGCCCATCGCTAGGACGGCCGTGATGCGGCTCGCCCACCAAATTGCTCGGCAGGCGATCGGGGGAGCTCGCTCACGATTTCTTGTAGGGCAAAGCCGAACCAGACGACCCCCTCGAGCAGCGATGTCTACAACACCACGCCATATCCTTCCAAGTACTGGACGGTGTTCTTTACAAGAAGGGAGTCTGCGCCCCACTCCTGCGATGCCTCTCACGAGACGAAGGAAAGCACCTTCTCGCGGAAATTCATGCGGGGTTCTTCGGCTCACACATCACGCCGAGGTCCCTGGTCGGCAAGGCATTCAGGCAAGGCTTCTATTGGTCAACCATCGTTGTTGATGCACAAGACCTCGTGCATCGATGTCAAGGTTGCCAATGGATGGGGCAGATCATCCACAGACCTCTGACGAGCTTGCAGCCCATCCCCCAGTATGGCCGTTGGCACGATGGGGCATTGACGTTGTTGGGCCACTTCCGAGGGCCCCGGGTGACCTTCAGTTCATTGTAGTCACCTTGGAGTATTTCTCCAGGTGGCCAGAAGCTGTCGCCCTGGCTAGGATAACCTCCGCGGCCATGCAGCGCTTCCTTTGGCAGAACATCACATGTCGCTTCGGAGTACCTTTGGAGCTCACCGTGGACAATGGCTTGCAATTCGACTTCGCTCCATTCAAGGAATTCTGCGACAGCATGGGTATCATGCTCCGATTCGCCTCGGTCGGGCACCCACAATCCAACGGAGCCATCGAGCGGGCGAACGGTGCCATCTCCGTCGGAGTCAAGAAGCGTCTCGTCGGACTGCCAAAAGGCAAATGGCCAGGTGAGCTCCACAACGTGCTCTGGTCCCTTCGCACGACGGTAACACGCCCGACTGGGGTCACGTCGTTCAAGCTTCTCTTCGGCGACGAGGCAGTGACACTCGAAGAAGAGTGACAGTTGTTCCTCGATCTTTTTGGTGGAGATCGGGTGAGTGCCACCTAGCATGTCGTCAAGTACACGCGCCAAATGGCACGCGCACGCGACTGCATCGTATATTCACGAGAGATCCAGCCAGGAGATCTCGTCCTCAAAATGCCGCTTCACGCGGAGACCATCGGCAAGTTGGAGTCCAAGTGGGAGGGCCCTTACATCGTCGCGGCAGCTTTGCAGAGCGGGGCTAACTGCCTCGCTATGCTAGAAGGATGAACCTTCACACACATGAAATGCGATAGGTCATGCGATACTATGTATAAGGTCGAAGGGAGGACCCCAGCAAGGTCAGCACCCTGCCTTTTGTAACCACACGCCCGCGCAAACAGGAGATCAACAAAGTTCACCGTTTGCAAAGCATGTCTTATTATGCCTAAATAAGAAGCGCGGAGGCACGCCTCCGCGCGCACTCTACAGAGTATAAATAAGACGCGTGGGGCATGCCTCCGCGCGCACTCACCGTCCGCAACGCACGAAGGCCCGCCTCCGTGCGCAGTCTACGGACTCTAAATTAGACGCGCGGAGGCACGCCCGCTGCGTTTCACGGGTATAAACAAGACGACGGGCACGCCTCGCGCGCACATTGCCCACAACGCGCAGAGGCCCGCCCACGCGTAGTTTTGGACTTAAATAAGACGCGGAGGCAAGCCTCCGCGCGCACTCTACGGAGTATAAACAAGACGCTGGGGTACACTTCACAAGACTCACCGTCCGCAACGCGCGGAGGCCCGTCTCCGCGCGTAGTCTACGGACTCTAAATAAGACACGCGGTCTCCATGCGCATTTTGCGTGAGTATAAAATAAGACACACAGAGGTACGCCTCCGCGCACACTCTTCGGAGTGTAAATACTCTACGGAGTCAAAAAAAAGACACGCCAAGGCCTGGCCTGTCTCTACGCGCACTCTTCGGAGTATAAATACGCTATGGAGTCTAAAAAAGACGCGCCAAGGCCCGCCTCCGCGCGCACTCTTCGGAGTCTAAATACTCATCGAGTCAAAAGACGCCAAGGCCCGCCTCCGCGCGCACTCTTCGGAGACTAAATACTCTACGGAGTCAAAAAAAGAGACGCACCGAGGCCCGCATCCGCACGCACTCTTCGGAGTCTAAATACTCTACGGAGTCAAAAAAAGATGCGCCGAGGCCCGCCTCCGCGCGTACTCTTCAGAGTATAAATACTCTACGGAGTCAAAAAAACTGCGCCGAGGCCTGCCTCCGTGCACACTCTTCGGAGTATAAATACTCTGCAGAGTCTAAATAAGACACGTGGAGGCACGCATCCGCGTGCACTCTACGGAGTATAAATAAGACGTGTGGGGGCACGAAATTGCAAAAGCGCGTACTCTACAGAGCGCCCGAGCATCTAATTCGGTTAGGCTCCAGCTCCGCTGCCACCATTTCGATGGGTAGGGGATGGAACGGTCGAACGCTCTATTGCCAGGCGCCGCCCACCGCCACCATTTCGAAGGGTAGGGGCGGGCGCTCGGCGTCTCATGCGCCAGACGCCATCTCCGTTGCCACCAGTTCGAAGGGTAGGGGACAGAGCACTCGAGCGTCTACTTCGGTTAGGCGCCAGCTCCGCCATCGCCACTTCAAGGGGTACGGGACGGGCGCGAAGTCCTACGAGCTCCTACAAGTTGGTCGGAGACAAGCGCAATCATAAGGAGCGACAGGGACACGTACTCCAACCAAAATCTTTATTGCATTCATAAAAGAATGACTGCAGAGACTCGGCAATTATAGTAGAGAAGGGCTAAGGTTCATAGGTACCTTCGAATGCCTAAGGTCGCTACTCTTCCGGCTCCACCTTAATATACTTCCGCGTTGAAGTATCACCCGCCGAAGCCCGCATCGCCCAGAAGTCTCGGGCGTCTTCCACCCACGCCCAACGTCAAAGATACTGTCGAACCCTACGGTCTGAAATTAGTAATCGGCCTCCCAGAGCAAAAATAGCATGCGTTATCAGAACACTTTGTTCAATTTCACTTCATTCATACAAAAGGACGCGGGCCATGGGCCGCCAGCTTACAAAAAAAGTGGATGCACTACAACGCACGCCTACACACTATACCCTGGCATCACACCTATGGGTCCGCACCATGCAAAGTCCGCCGCAGTGCAACCTTTGCTGCGGCCTCCCCGATGTAGTCCCAAATTCGGTCATGAAAGGCCCGGGCGGTGGGGCGGACTTCGCGCGTGGCATCCGACATCACCCCAGCTCCGGCAGGCATCTCCAACCAGGGGTCTGCCAGCTCGCCAACATGCTGGCACCCCCGGTGGTGGAGCAGGGCAAAGGCGATGTGGGAGTTGACGTAGGAGCAGTGGTCGCCGAAGGGCTTGGTGGTGCGTAGGGCGAGGCCGGAAGCCTCTCCGAGTCGTCGAAGCGTCCGCGTCAGCTCCTCGGGGCCGAACCTCAGGGGTGGCATGTCGATAGAGATGTCCTTAAGGGCTTCTTTCAGAGACTGCATGGCGTCTCATGCCACCACTGAGGCGTCACCCAGAGTCCGGTCTATCTCTCCAAGGGACACGGCGAGCTGGGCCTTCTCCTCCTCCAGCGTTGCAATCTGCTGAAGCAAGCCGTCGCGTTCTTTGGCTGCCGCACACTGGGCCTCCGCCGCTGCACGTTGCGCCTCCGCCGTCGAGTGCTGTGCCTCCACAGCGACTACCTGCGCATCGGAGATCGCCTTCGCAACCTCCATCTCCAGCACACAAAGGCGCTCGTCCTTAGTGACGTGGGCCTCTTCGAAAGCTCGAAGACGACCCTCTAACACCCTCTGCTCACGGACACGTGCCTCCTGTAGGGCTCGGCTGAGAGCAAGGGTCTACGCAGTGCATCTGTTAGCAAAGTCCCAGAAAACTGCACAAACTGTAAAGTCAAGCACTTACCCTAATTTCCGAGGCCTCCAATGCACCTTCCAGCAGCTCCGACCCGCGCGAAAACAGCGCTCGTCTATCCACGATGGAATCGGCGCACTCTGCGGCCCCTTAGAAAGCCCGCAGATCTCGGCGGCGGCCGGCAAGACCAAAGCGCTGACATCACGCCTGGCAGAAGACCGGGACGCCGCGCCGCCTCCATTGCTCGATCCGTGGCGCGTCCGGGAGACCTTGTCTCGCCTGATGTTGACGACAGAATGAGCGAGCAGATCGGAGAAAACTTCGCGAAGTCACGGTGGGATAAAGAGTTGTGCCAACCTTCTGCGACGCCAGTGAGGCGGGGAGGTGTTTGCTCCGCCTCGGTCTAGACTGCGGGGGCCTCGTCTGCGTCGGGGGCCGCAAGTTCCACCTCGGGCCGGATGGCCTCCCATCGGACCCGGATCCTCCGCGACCCCGACCGCCATGACAAACCCTCCCACGGAAGGCGATCGCACCAGAGGCGCCGCCTTGGGGCGCGGCGATGCTTCCTCGGCCTCGCCAAAGACAGTAATAAGGCCTCGGCGGTGGTGGGGCGATGAGGCTCACCTCCTGCGTCTTGCCAGAAGCGGTTTACCTACTCCGGCGCCGCCTAGAACCCGAGTCGGCAGTCGCGCCACCTCCGCCTCAAGGCCGAGTCGGTGTGCTCCCTATCGAACCCGATGACGGCCGTGCCTCGCACCGACAAGAATCATCGGAGACGCTACCGACATGCTGGATACGGCGGCGGGAAATAGGACCCTGCGCCGAACGGGAGATGCCTTCCCCTGTCGTCGCCATCACAGTGGTGGGCCCGACCCGACGCCGGCACTGCACGCTCTGGCACGAGGATGCCTAGAGCCTCGCATACTTGATTTATCCGCCCTAGTTCGCCAGGGCGGTCGTGGCCTCGCGCAGCTTATGCTCCTTGGCCGTGTATGGACAAAAGAATATTACTACCACGCGCTCCGCATCCTCCAAAGAAGAGCGCCATGCATGCAGCGAGGTGTCATTCATAAAAATTACATGTATATACATATACGTGTACATAACCTATAGCCAAAAAACTCACGAGGATCGGAGGGCTTCGAAAAAGAAGATATCGTCGGGTGAATGCCATCCTGCCGGATGGGACCCGGCGGATGCTTCCACCGGCTGGAAAGCGGCGCCACTCCGTACATGATAAACTCCTCGGCAAGATCGCGCATGTTGAACCGGAGAGTAGTACTGACAAGCTTCCATGCCCGCTGCTCGTCTTCGCCCTTGGGCCCCACATTCGGCGAACTATTGAAAGATATCGGTCGCCCCCAGCACCGGAGGCCGCTGGTGCTTGTCACGCAGTCGTAGAACCACCGCGCCCCACCCGACTCCCACTTCTTTCAGATCGAGTTGGCGGAAAAATCCCGCACAAAGGCGGCCTCGACGGTTGACGCTGTCGAATTTGAGACCGCCCGCCTTCAAGTCTCTTTATCGGCAACACATGAAGAAAGGTGAACAGGGATGTGTTGGGATGCGTACCCTCAGTCCGCGCCGCCAAGGCGTGAGACAACCAAAGCGAAGCTATCGATTCGGGGTCACCGCGCCAACTCACCTATAGGTCCGCAAAGACTCACCGATGAAGAGCGTCGGCGGTATCCGGGCCGCCCTACCAAAGTACGCGACAAAGATGATCGCCTCCCCTTCCTCCGGGTGCGGCTCCGTCTCATCACTAGCAGGCAGGCGAACCACGACACGGTCCGCCAGCCTCTCCTCCTAAAGGAGAGACCGGATTGTCTCCTCCGTCACGAGGCTCGGCCCCAGCCCGCGGGAGCAGTAGTCTCCCACTTTCTCCCTGGCATCCCATAGCTTGTTGGCCGGCAATGGCTCGTGGACCACTAGAGAATACTCCACCGGGGTCGACGACAGGCCGCGCTGGCTGGGAGAGGCGCCACCGCGGGCTCGATAAGCATGTTCTTCGCGGCCGGCCATTCCCCCCAGAAGCGCAGGGTCAAACAAGTGAGAGCAGAGGCAGATCGCGCCAGCAAACGAGGAGAAAAGAGAGCGAAGAAACAGCAAGCGAGCAAATGAGCGAGTGGGAAGAATGCTCATGTGCCGTTGAAAAGGGTATATAAAGACTTCTCACCTCCCCCACGATCGGGAAGGCAACCGACGGGATACCAACGGTTCGCCTCCCCACGACCGGGAAGCGCAACTGGTGGAAGCCGGAGATGCGCAGTCGCCATACCGCTTGACAGAGCACGACGCACCAATAGCGTCCCGCCATGCGTCCCCCCTCTTTCGGGAAGGAACGCACGACTGCGGTCGCGCGACCGTTTGACGGCGCACGACGTGCCAATCGCGTCCTGCCACGTGTACCTCCCCATCGAAAAGGCGCGTACTAACAGTCACGCGACCCTCTGACACCTCCAGAGTCGGCACGATTCTTGCCGACATCAAGACATCGCCGGACGCGAGCCCTCGTATATCTGTGACGGCCGCAGGTCACCAGCGACACTTCCGCTCAACCCGCCTCGCACTTCGACTGCATGTCCACAACATAAGCCCGGACCCGCCAGCAACTTCGGCCCGCACTGAAGGACCTCGCACTGGGGGCTTGGCAGCCGAGCTCAACCTCGGCCCCGGTGCGGCTCTGCGCTAGCAAAGGCATCTCTGCCCAAGATAACAGAAGGTCACAGGCCGCAGAGACGGAGGGGGCCAAATGGCTCAGCAACATGGCTTCGGCCTATGAAGCCTTTTACCATTAGAGACTCTTGTTGTAGGGGTGGCCCCCACCTAAGCCCAGTCGGCCAGTTAAAAGGCTATAAAGTCCAAAATTGGACATGTATAATGACATAAATGCTCTTGAGAGGGATGCTTGGGTGTAATGAGATAACTGTAAAATACTCCCCATGTGAATATATATAAAGCTGTTCTGGACCGGGAGCACCAGAGAAAGCATTGCTCACCTAACATAAATGCCCTTGAGAGTGATGTTTTGGTTTATGACTTTTAATTATGGCTTGTGATTTTTAGGTTGTTCGTGAGAGAAAATATTAAGTATAGAAACACACGTGTAGTTTTGGTGACATAAATAAAATCGTTGTAATATATATTAAAATTAATTTAAAGATTATGTTTTAAAAAATACTTAGTTTGTAAGTTAGTTATTGTAGAAAAATTTAAGAAGAGCCTTGATGCCGGCACGATGGCGCGAGGACGCAGGACGACCAAGTCCGTGCAGACACGTCGCGGTAGTAGTACATGCACATGCAATCTGCCACACTTCGGGTCCTCACCCAGCCACGGAGACACCGAACGTGCGGGTTTGTGAAGCGACTGGTCCGCTAGGACTATATAATTGGCCACGATTGCGTAACCATACGGATTGCCGTTAATATAAGGATAAGAAGAGATGCTATATGCGGATCCATGGTGACATCGAAAAGAAGCTAGCGGTTCGGCGTGGACGAACGACTGGACTGTAGGCACCCGATTTATGGGTTGATGTTGATACTATAGTAACTAATTTTTATATAATATATTTTTAAGATAAAATTAATAAGAAAAATATATTGAGTTTATGTGTATCAGCTAAAATTATATGTGACTATATTGGACACTGGCTTAGCAAACTAAGATCCTCTGTGATTTCACCGTCCTATTCCCTGAATCAGTAGATAGTGCTCATAGATATATTGCTGTATATCAAAAACATATCATGCAGAATCGTAAATAATACAATAATAACTTACTCATGAGCCGAGTAGACCGAATTCAATAAAATACAGCAGCGGAAACTTTACACAGGTGAGATCTTCAGGACTTACCCATAAGTAGCCAACTAGGGTTCACGACCTAGTTTTTAGCCTCATCAACTTCTAGCTCTGTCGACTCCCTCAATGCATAACAGGACTTGTCCTTCTTTTCCTTCCTTCCTGACTGATGGTAATTAAACAAGAGTGAGTACAACAGTACTCAGTAAGCCACAACACAGAATGCAACAATAATAGATGCAAAGCTGTCAAGGGAGGCTTGAGGTTCTTTTAGTTGCTGAAAACATTGTTTTGAAAGTACAATAAGTAAGAAAACTCCTGAGACTTATCGATTTTAACTAAAACAGTTTTTTTATGAAGTTGATTGTGATAATGCAATAATAATAGTAGTGCAGGTTACATCCTCTTTTTACAGTGCATGGTTACCTCCACCAATGCTAGTTTCCACAACTAGAGTACTTCCCTTCAGGAAAAATCAAAATCAGAGTACTTCCCTCTAACAGGTTTTTATCCCACCCATAAAGGTTTTGAAATAGAACTAACTCGAGTAAGTTCTCATGTCCTCCCTTGACCATGGGCACGACTGTTCAAACAGTTTTATACTATGCAGAGTTTGTACATCTTTACCCACAAGCGACAATCAACCCGACCGACCTACGCTATTCCTTAGTCACGCAGATCGAGAGATTGTCACGAGGCCTTTACAATACCTCGCTCTTTAGCACCTCACCCATATGGGGTTGCTCCTACACGAAGTGGGCCCATACGTTGTGCGGGATGTCCACCACAAAGTAGCTAGTCGGACTCCACTTTTCACAAACGCTAGTATTGGCAATGTCACCTTTATTCGGTGTCCCATTCCAACCGGATATTTATTATCCGCCTACACCAGTCTTCCGTGAGATGACTAGAGGGTTTAGTAAATTATTCAGCCAAACCTACACTTTGCTAGCTTGTGGTAGTACTGTTTTAGACGGAGAGGTCATCACATGATTAAGTCCTTAATGTATCTAGGCGACTTAATCCACAAACCATAGATTCTCGTGTTACATCCACACCGACCACTCTTACCGTCCGCCCAAACAGGTATAGCAGGTTTTTAGGATTTTGAGAAGCATAAACTAAGTTGTCACAAATATCCAGCCACTTACATCATGTGACTGTCCCAAAGCAAGTTTTCATGTTTAAAGAGTTATGATTAAGGAAACTAGTGCTCTGGACTTGACAAGACTAGCATGGCATTTTACTATGACTTATAACTAGTAAAGTTACCATTAAAATCTAGGGTGACAATGGCCAAATGATTCAAGTGTCAAGGAATGGCATATTAAAATTAATACAACATCAAGTGAGCATGTAACTATCTTAAGTTTTGACATACATTTACATAATAAATTAAGCACGCAAGTCGATAATTTAAAGGAACATAGTTTTGCGTAAAATATAGGATCAACATGATCAAAGTGATGACTTGCCTTGCTTGATTTACCTCAGACTTGATCCAACTCAAAGCCTGCTCAGTCAGTGATCTTAAATTCCTAGTCTTAGCTTTTACCCAAGTCTTGATCCTGTTCGAATTTATCGCTTTGTCGGGCCTTCAGATTCTAATACACGGAAAATGAATGAAAGAAACTAAATAAATCCAAACACTTCAAAAGTTCAAAAAGATTTAATTGTGTTTGATTAAGTTTGGTTATGAGTGAGGATTTGAGAGAGGATTCAGCGAGTGTGACGTAGGCACTGAGCTAAAAAATTGTGCACAAGAAGGAGGTGGTTGAGCAACTTTATTGTGAGGGAAAATTAGGATAAGGAGAGATCAAAGGTGAAGAAGTATTTACCGAAATTATCTACTTTGGAAAAGGAGGTGACCATACATAGCCGATTGGGGAAAGGCAAGGCTCGATGTTTTACTTGATGACTTACTTTTTATTGATTTATATTTATCAAGCAAGTTCCATAAGTTGCTGAAGACATATGGATAGATGGGAGAGATTATCCAAGCTATTGGGTATTATTGCTGAGTGGTAGAACTTAGTGATTTTAGGATGCGGGTTTTTCATGAGATGAGTATAATTTTAATTACTTGAAGTAACTTGATATTTCAAGATGCAATATTATCTGAGATTGCGACTGTCAAATAATTGAACCATTAATTCAATAATTACGGTATAGAATTGGTCCTCCAATCACTTATTATCAAGCACAAAGTTGATTAGTGGGCTGATTAACAAATTTGTTAATAAAGATTAATGGAAGAGATTCATTGGGAGGATGAGTTAAAGAGTTAACAGGGTTTTCTTGATAGAGCTGCTTCTTGCATTAATAATTATTCTCAATCATTATAAGCAAATTTTAAATTCTGAGATAATGATCGGATGATGGATAATTAGGCGAGACTGTATTTTAGCAAGACTTTCTAATTAACGATGTTATTTGCTCATGGAATGTTATCTTATGCATCTTTTGCAATGTTTGCCTTTAAGATAAATATTAGTGGTTTACAAATACTTATGATAATTACCTGATTATGAACAAGATCAGCTTTATTTTAAATCTCATTATTTAAAGTTTAACTATCCTTGATTCTATTATTCCAATTGTTTCCCTTATTCATTATTTACTATCAAAGATGGGCCGGTCTCATGATTTTGAGGTTGAGCAAACCACACTTGATATTATATGTGGCATGCAAATAATTTTTGAGAGATAATCTTATTAAGCAAGGTAGATTAAATTCTCACTATTTAAAGTGTTAAAATTATTGATACACTTATTAAAATTATTATATTAATTATCTTTGTTTCCATTTTCTTGGTTGTCATGAACTTAGGCAAGATTAAATTAGCACAAATCTTTTTATTAAGCCTCATAATTCAATCTTTTAGTTGTGATATTCATTTTAATGAAGTTATGATAATCACTGGAATTTTGCAAGATTTGTTGTCATATGAAAGAATAGGTTATGTCATAACCTTTCTCTGTTAGTCTTACAAGATAACTATTTTATTAATCTTTATTATCTTGAGAATAACTAAAGTTTAGTTTTTAATTTAATTTCATGAATTTTCATTATTGTTTCATAATTAAATTCAAATTATTATTTTTAATTCACATTTTAGTATATGCATGTTTACATATTTCTTTAAGCCTGAAGTTCACATTTGTTAGCCATGTAATGAAAGAACACGGTTGACATACCACAATTAGCTGGGCCCACTTGTCAAAGGAAGAGAGAGAAAGATAGAGAGGAGGGGTGTACGGCCAGAGCAGGGCTGAAACAGAGGAGGGAGGCGTCGGGGCTGGGTGACGGCGACGCCGGCGAGGTCGGTTGGGGGAGGTGCTGGCGGTGGCCAAAACGGAAACCCCTCGAGGTGAGGATGCCCTTGGGGGTGGCGACTCCGGCCAGAAGGCACCAGGGTGGCCAGTGGCGGTAGGGGGCGATGGGC
This sequence comes from Bonia amplexicaulis, assembly GCA_036346245.1. Classification (NCBI taxonomy): domain Eukaryota; kingdom Viridiplantae; phylum Streptophyta; class Magnoliopsida; order Poales; family Poaceae; genus Bonia; species Bonia amplexicaulis. The sequence continues at coordinate 59,741 of JAYGGG010000496.1, read as the reverse complement.
GCGGGGAGGCAAATGGGGCGTTGGTGGCCGGAGAGAGTGGAGAGCGGAATAGGATGAGCATGAGTATGAGGCATAAGGAGCTCACCTAGGGATTCGGAGGAGCCAGCGGCTCGACGAGGGAGTATGGCATCGAGCACGGGCGACAGCGCTGGATGTCTCTCGTGAGAGTAGAGTTCAGGCAATGGAGGACCCTACTGCAGCTGGGGAGCCGGGCAACGAGGAGCTACACACATAGCGAGGAATCGGAGGGAGGTCAGTCAAAGAGGAGATGGTGATAGAAACAGTGGTGGCCAACCGAAAATAAAGAAGGAGAGGGCACGGCATGCTCAGGCAACGAATCTTCAATTAACTGAGGGGGAGGTAGAAGATGTCGGGGGCACGCCGTGACGCGGGTGGCTCGTGAGGAGTTTCGTCGGAGCGGCCAGGACAAGGTGGTGGCTGGCGAGGGCGAGAAGGCAGCTCGGCCTTGCTCTGCTTTGGGGAAGAAGGGCTAGGGAGTCGTTGGGCTCTTTCTAGCTTAGGAAAAGATAGGTGGTGGCTGGCGCATTAAGGGCGAGCGCACGTAAGATCGAGGAGGATAACTAGAGGGGGGTGAATAGGCGGTCTAAAAATTCTTGTCAATTATTAATATCAATTCAAGACCTTTTCTATTTTTCTAAACCAAGTAAACAATGCGGAAGCTAAATTCAAGTTGGTTTAGTACAAATAGCGCCTAAATCAAACAAGTTCTCCTAAGTGCACTAATAATTCTAGTCTAGATCAAGGTTTGAAATCTTAGGATGACAAGCAATCAATTTAATTCTATGAATGTAAATTGCTTGAATATAAATTGAGCACAAGGAAACAAACTACAATCGACAAGTTCTCTTTTTAACGTGGTGTTCGGAGACTTGCTGGTCTCCCCTAGTTGCTTCTCTGCTCACTAGGTTGAGTTCACTCACTTCTTGCGATCTAGCGAGGGTCGGGCCACCCTTGGGTAGACAGGGAACGTGTTTACTCCCTAGTGTGTTAGTAGACCATCTATTAGTCCTAGATCCATATGGGGTAGATGAGAGTCAGTCTAAGCCATAGTCCTCTCTATGTCTTATCTATACTTTAAGGACTGCCTCTTGATTTCTTGCAAGCTGAGTCTTATTGCTTTGGTTCAGGGGGGGTTCATTTGGGATTTTCTGGATCTTAATGTTGACATAACTCTACTTGAACTAAAGGTGTTTCACATGTTGAGAGAAAACTGGATTTTCTTGCATTTCATATTGCATTGTAATATAACTACATGGATCATTGATTATTATCCTGTTATGACATGTTTACAATGCATTACATCTTGCCATTATATGTGCTTCTTTGCTAGATTTATCATGACTTTATTTGTGTAGACTAGTCGTTTCCATGATAAGTTGATTAAAATGCACAACTTGAATTAATTCATGTCATGATAGCTCTTGTGACTAGTCTGTCTTTAGTTATCCGTTTATGATTCATGCCATGTCAAATAGGCTGAGTTGAGTCTTGAATCTTCAATGAGCCTTAGAGTGAGCTATGCTAGTTCTTTTATGAAGCATGGGTTAGTTTTTAACTCGTTGTTCTTGAACTAGATTCAACATAAGCAAATATGATCTCTTTTGTGCGAAAAAACTAATCTCACCAATTCTTTCTCATGAGACTGCTTCCCATTGCACTCGGCATGAACTCAGGGGGAGTTTTGGATGACCAAGATCACTTCCTTAAGCTTATAGCTTGGAATGGTCGCATAAGGCTTGAGATCTAGCACATGACTTAAAAAAAATCTGGTGGAAACAACTATGAATTTATGAAAGGAAAAACAAGTCAATTGTGCTAAATTTGCTTCATTACAAAATGACCAAGTACTTGAACAAATGTTTTCATTCTTGAACTTATAGCACTCTAAGTTGGCTCAATTCTAGCTTCTTGGTTCCACTTAGAATAATTAACATGACTTGCATCATCTTTGGATACCTTTAACTAGACTATAATCTTGGATAACTTGATATGCTAAGAAATTCGATCAAATTTCAGATTATGACTTATTTGGCTTAACTTGTCTATACATACATTGTCATGATCTAGATAGCATGCTATAGTGTTATGGCTTGGTGTAATACTTCAAAAGTCATTTTGGATAATCTTCGTGACTCTAAATGCTTAGATTGAATAAATTTCAGCCATTTTATCCAAAGCATGACTTATTTTCTTCCTTACATTCTTGATGGTATTATTGCCAAAAAGGAGAGAATAATAAAGAAAAAGCTAGTTCATGTGAGATTTTCTAGAGCTTTTGAGGAAAACTTGTTCTTTCTGTTTTCGCTCTAGTATTCTCATTTGTCAACATGGTCATAAGCCTCTTTTCATTTCGTTGGACCATGGTTGACTTTCAAACTCAAATTTATATGCTTTTTCGGTGTTTGTCAATATACTCATTAAGGGGGAGATTGAGAGACCATGTGAAAGGTGCTCCTATGCTTGTGATAAGTAATTGATACATATGCTGAAAGTTTGTGAAATGGATCAGCGCTGCTGTTCGCAGATTTCTTTGTGCGGAATTACCACCGTTTACACGGCGGTACTACCGCTTTGGGGAATGGTACTACCGCGTGCGAGCAGACCAGAGTAGTGAGCGCATAAAACTTGAGTTTGATTTGTGTGGTTTTGTGACTGTTGCATACATTAATTCCATTATCTCGAGCAGTGCTATGTGATGTGTTTCTTGTATGTGATGACTGCAGGACATCGAGGCGGAGACGTGGTGAGGCAGGGATGACCGGACTAGGCACATGCGGTGCTGAGGTTAGAACGGTCGGGATGTGCTGAAAATGGCGAGACTCGAAGTGGTTGCGAGGCGTGCACAGTAAGGAACGAGGAAGCTTCCCGGAAGATGCAGCAAGGGCGTTTTGGGAAAAGCGCGAGGCTGCAAAAGCGGAAGCGGATTCGGTTCGAGCTAGTGGATAAATCATTAGGGTTGTTGGCACTAATGGGTAAAGTGTGTTTGTGAACCCATTAGTGGACACTATAAAAGGAGAGGGGTTGGCATGAGGATAAAGTAAGAGTTAGGGTTTCTTTTCTCTCCATGTGTTGTGTGAGGCTTTCTCCTTTTCTTTTTGGTTGTTGAGGAGTGGGTGAGAAGGGCATAGTTCTGTCCTTGCTCTTTTGTGGTTCTTGGGTGTGTTCTTGATTTCTTGATCTTCTTCCGAATGTACATGCATATGTGGACGTATCTTGGAATGAATTAGTTGTAGCAACTCTTGTGATTATTCATCTCTTTTTGTCTATATGAAAAATCTTGATTTGAGATGATTTTGAGTTGCTCAGTTCGTTCTTTGTTCTTCTTGGCCCCTTCTCATTTCTTCATCTTTTGGTGATTTCTTGATTTTCAGTTGTTTGTTGATGCTATGAACTAGGGAGATTATCAAGATCACCTGAGCATCCTATTTTCGAAATCAGAAGGAAGAATCATCAAGTCTCCTTTTTCCCAAATCGGGCGCACTGTACTTCGGTTTTCTAGGGTTAAGAGGTAGAGCTCAAGTGTCCTCTTGTTTTTCTAGTGGAATCTTGAAATTGGTTCTTGGCTTATTCTTCTGAGATTGTTTCTTTGCTATCCTCAAAGTTTCCTAAGCCAAGAATCCAAGAATCTTGCAAATTTCGGATTTTGGTCTCTCCTGCTGAGTTTTTCCAAGAAATCCGATTTTCCTATGATTGCTTGATCTTTGTCTGCAATTTCTTCTCAATGAGGTCAATATAATGTTTACGATGATGTCATGTTAAAATTGACCCAAGAAGAGCAGCAAATCTTGAGTATTTTGAATTTTGGCGAGATTCTGCGCCTCATCGTTCTTGATGGCATCAGCGTGCGGTACTACCGTGTTGTCAATGTCGGTACCATCGCTCCCAGATATCTGCTACTCCATTGGTACTACCGCTATGGTCGGACCAGCCACCGACTCGGCCGAGTTCATCACCGGTACTACTGCGGCTTCGGCAAGACTACCGTTAAGCGGTACTACCGCTTCTCACAGTGGTACTACCGCTTGCAGACAGAACAACCCAGAATCTGTTTTTCTCTCTGGATTTGTTTCTTTCTCTTATCTGTGATTTCCAGTGAGTGTTCTTCTGTTGTGTGGATACTTGAGGGTAGGATTTTATTTTTGAAGGCACCATGCACCCCCTCTCTGTTGCCATTTCGGTCCTACAATTGGTATCAGAACCGGTTAGCTCTTCCTCGTAGATCTTAACCGGTTTCTAGAGCCATGGCAACGGATAAGTATTCCACCAAGCCTCCGATCTTTGATGGCATCGATTATCCTTTCTCGAAGAGCCGGATGGAGACTTACATCCGTGTTCGAGGCTACGCCATCCGGCGGAAGGTCAAAGTCCCAGATCTTTGTTCGCCGATGAGAACATCAATGCCTGAAACATGGCTGATATTGAGGCAAATGCAAAGGCAAGTAACATCATAAGCCATGACGTCGGTGAATTTGATCGCATCTCTCATCTGACGTCGGCTTCGACATCCGGGTGACCTCGATGCATACCATGAGGGCACCACCGGATCAAGACGATGCGACAGACCGCCAAGCGAGATAACAACAAGTTTGAAATGCTCGCTGGAGAGTCCCTGGATGAGTGTTTTGCGCGATTTCACAAGATTCTGAGCAACCTCCGAGCCGTCGGTCTCACGTACTCTGACTCAGACAATGCTCGACAGATGCTATCTGCTCTTGATTTGCGTGTTTGGGAGATCAAGGTGACCATGATTAAAGACACGACCGGCCTCTCGACCCTGACTCTTGACGCATTGTACTCACGCCTCAAGACTCACGAGATTGACATAGTCTCTCGTAGGTCGAAGTCGCAGTCGATAGCCTTAGTCACCGATCCCAGCTCTGTTTCAGGACCTTCTGACTTTTCTTCGAGATTCTCTCTTACTGCTCTGTGTGAAATTACCGATGATCAACTAGAGCAGCTTCCAGAAAGCCACAACGAGGTGGAGCTGTCGTGGTGGAGCTGGAGAAGACAGACAGGGTGGTGATGCGATGGAGCTGGAGGTGGAGCGCTTCCTCAGGGCGGCATAGGTGAGGAAGAGCTGACAGAGCGGCGTTGCAGCTCCACCACAACGAGGTGCTCACCAGTGCCGAGGAGATCATCCTTGAGGCTGGATCTGGCAAGAAAAAGGGAGGACAGGGCGACGGGCGACCATGTAGGCGGAGAACCAGAGGTAGAATGAGAGGAAGAGGTGTTATTTTAGTTGCATTTGTTATTGTGTCCGAGTACATGTCTAATAGTTTTGCATTGGAGTAGGAAGACACTTAGATAATTAGATAGACTAAACTTCTCAGATCATCTAAGCATCTGTAGACAAAATATTTCTATTGGAGGTTGTGGCTCTTATATAGATGCTTCATGATGTGGAATTTTCTTTTTCTCTCTCTAAGCGTCTATTTAAGTGTCATTGCATTGAACATGGCCTCAGCACCATGAAGCCTCTGTAGTTCACATCCCTATTTTTTATTTACAAAAGTATTTTTACAGTTCTCATTAAAAGCTTCCAAAATAAGCTTGGAAGTTAGAAGTCAGAATAGTTGTTTTGGTCTTACAAAACTTAACGAATAAGTTAGTTTATCAGGAATTTTCAACTCAACCAATTATATATCCAATAGTTTGATTTGCTTATGGATAGCATAAACGCGCCACTTACAAAAACATGATGAAGACAAAGCTTTCAACTATTTCAGTGGAGGATGGGGTTTACATAACTATGAATGATTACATAGTACAATCAAAGTACTACCCTTTTCTCAATCAAGTTCTCTATTTCATAGCTATTCTCACGTCGGTCAGACCGCCCTGGTCAGACCACCAATCACTGGATGGTCTGACCGCCATTTATGGCCAGTTTGACCTCACGCGACCAACATCAAAATCCACTCTCTAGAAAAAACAACCGCCAAATAGAAATTGGTCATACTACCCCGACGGTTTGACCGCTCTCAAAATTCCGTCACACTGGACCACCAAATAGACCGCCATTCATAGGCTAGTCCGATTGGGAACACTGACAGTAAATATGAATTTTTTGAAACTATTGCAAAATTCAAATTTAATTCAATCAAAGTGCCAATTGTTCATCACAAACTTATATTAGACCTAGTACGTGGTCTCTCACTCTCTCATGTTGAAATCCATTGAAAGATATAGAAAAACATATAGTGACAAGTCTTCAATCAGTTCACACATCGAACTGTGGCTTGTTCTTTGATATTCAAGGCACTCGGTGATTGTTGTGGTCAACGGCAAGACCAAGGCTAGGGATGGCATTCTGAGGCTATAACATGTGGTGTAAATCCGGGTGGAACATCATCCCAAATGCTGAAGCATAGGAGAATGACAAGGATCGTGAAGAGGCAATTGTTTACATGTGAGGTGCCAATTGGACCTGTGCGTTTCAAGTGGTGACGATCCTCCGAGCAGGCATATGATCATGGCAGCAAATAATTGGGCATCATGGACTAAGTTGTGGTGTATCATAGGATTTGGGCATTTCAAGTGGTGATGGTCCTTGAGCAGGCGTACAATATTAGCAACAAGTCATTTAGTATCACATCGTGGAGGTTGCTTAGAGGAGAAGCGTTATGGAGTTCGGTGGATGGTAATTGAGAAAATTGTCCAATACCGATTGAAGTGGTAGTTTGCAAAACCACAGCGGTGGCCTAAATGGTTTAGGTCACATCTTGGAGGATAGAACGTCTTAACGGGCTAATAGAGTCATGTGAAAGTCATGCTTTGAAAGAGGTGCAGGTGTGTTACATGCAAAACCCATTTGTGTATGGGGTTATTGGGTGTCCCATTCATAAGTAGGTGAATCCACTAATTGTATCTGGATTAGGGTTTGGCGTTGTGTGTGTTGAGAGGTGTATCCATCATCCATGAGAAGGAGAGAGGACTAGGGTTTTCTTTTGTGTGTGTGTGTTAGGATTAGAGCTCTGTTCTCTATGAGAGTGGCACGGAAATATTCCTCTTCAAGTGAAATAAACATTTAAACTTTGTCCAAGTGAGTTGTTAGATCGAGAATGCCAACTAGATGGGAGGTGAATAGTCATTTCTAAAAATTTTAATTAATTAGTTCTATTTAATTTATTTGGCTAAAACCAAGAATATAATGTGGAAACTTAAATCAAATTGGTTTTAGCATAAATAAAACTTAAATCAAGTAGGTTTATCTGAATGTAAATTGCTTGAACGTAAATTGAGAATAAGAAAACAAACCACAAAGACACAGTTACTTTTTACCATAGTGTTTGGAGACTTGCTGGTCTCCCCTAGTCCACATTGAGGTTAGCCCGAATGAATTGGAACGGCTCCACGAATTAAGCTGAAACATCTCAATCCACTAGAGGTAGCTCTTTTCTACTCTGGGTAGGTGAGCTCTAACCTTCACAACCCAACCTTCTTTGAGAAGATTGCCACGCACGACGCTTCCAACGCCTTCTAGGAGTCGGCAAACTCTAAGAGTAATAAGTCAAGCCCCTCGCTTGACTCTTACCACATGCAACGAATACACAAACTCAAATATACACTAAGTCTAGCTCTAGATGCAACATATGCATCACTCTCCTCGCTCACATGGTGCAACACATGCACAATGGAGAGGGGGACCTCACACTAGCTCAAGAGAATAGAAATGGGTCGAGCAACTACGTCTTCAACCAGCCACAAGGCGGTATTTATACCCCACACAAGAAAACTTACCGTTAGAGCCAAATCCCTGAAAAATCAGGAAAATCGGAAGTACCGCCGGTATAAGGCCGGTACTTTCGGTCCCCTCGCAACGATTAGAAAAACTAGTCGTACAATCAAAATCAGAAGTTCCGCCGTTCATTCTCCGGTACTTCCGATCATCGAAAGTATCGCTCCACACATGCAGAACTACTGCTCTCGCGGGTAGGAGAACCACCACACAGGTGTCTCTCTGGAAAAACATACTGTAGGAAAATTCGGAACTTTTGAACTCCAGTAGTACCACGCAACACACGCCGGTACTTCCACCTCCCAGTAGTACCGCTCACTCAGAGCCGATACTTCCGTCGGCCGAACGGTCCGCTCACACAGAGCTGATCAGACTACTCGCATCCGATAGTACTGTGCAACACATGCTGGTATTTCCGATGTCTAATCTATATACTTACACATGCTGGTATTTGTGGAGTTCAATCCATATTTTGGATCCAAGAAATGCACTAACATATAAGAACGTGATTTCGAATGCATACCTCTTTGATTTTACCTTTTCATCCAAATGAGACTAAGCAATAATATACTTAAACAAACGTATTAGTCTCACATATAGATTTGTCATTTAATCATATATTTGGATGTGAGGAATGCAACAAGATTATGAGAAAGTTATCGAATGTATACCTCAATGATTTCACATTTTTCATCCATATGAGACTAAGTAATATCATAATCAATAAACAAGATTAGTCTCATAAATACATTTGTCATTATCACCAAAATCTCATAATAGTATTTGTCATTATCACCAAAACCAATTTAAATGGAGTTTGATCTTTCAGTTATGCTATGGATTCCTCCTTATGCATTTAATTTGCTTGGTTTTCTTGGTTGGATTTTATATCCTTCTGATCTCTCCTGGTGACAAGGACGTGTAAGAAGTGGAGATATCTTTTGGAGATCAGATTCCATCTATTTAGGCACGTTCTAGGGCAAGTTATCATGTTTGCCCGATTTTCCTTAAGAGAGATGATTTTAGGGTTTTGCTCTTATGGGCATTTTAGCTTGAGTTCGTACTGTGATCTAGTTTATTATGGTATATGAGAACCCTACAAGATCTTTTAGATCATCAAAGACTCACGAGTAAGAGCAGATCGATGTTTACTTCTTTTGCTATGTTTTGGTGTAAGCTTCCTTATATTGGGGAAAAGTTGGAGCTTTGATATTGATTTTCACGATCCATGATTGAAATAGATTCGTGACATCCGAGAGAGTAGTTGTGGCAAGTTCCATTGTTTTTGGATTAGTGGTTTAGAAATTGACTCTTTTTAGATCGTCTGCAGTGTTGTTCTGCACTTCCTTGGCAAATAGTCCAACCGTAGGGATCTGAGCGATACGACCGTCAATCCCTGTTAGACCGGCTGTCGTGATCAAACCGGCCCGGGCGGTATGACTACACAGTGATTGACGATAGTACTGCAAAGTGAAGTTTCGGTTGATTCGTGCATACATGCGCGCCGCGGATGTTGCTACAGATATGTTCGTCCTGTATGCATATCTGAACACACTGCTGTCTGATCATGAGTTACATTTTTAACTAGCTAATTAAGCAAGGTAGTTGGATTTCTTCTCCTGCATCGCGTCCACGATCTTGGACCATTTTGTGCGGATGGTGATCAACATCAGCGCGCCGGCCTGGCATGTCAGCCCGCAGATCAGACCCGACCATAGACCCTGAAAAAGATTACGAGCAAGGAAATGTTCAGTTCAGTTAGTCCTGTGTCCGGCAGTCCAGCTTCTTTTCAGAAACTTGTGTTGTTCTGATATGTATGAGCTGCACGTAGGATGATGGTCGGCCCAACTGACCCATCCTAAATCATTTGCTTTATCGTCGACATAAGATCTATGCACACAAAGTGAACTACCAATTATGAGCATACCGTTCATTCATCATTACTTACCTTGCTGTAGAACTTGAGCTTGAAGGCGAAGAGGATGGCCAGCGGCATGCCGATGAAGTAGAACGCCACCAGGTTGGTCATCGCCGCCAGATGCTGCCATCCGCAGCCCCTCGCCACGCCTGCCATTCCACGAATAACGCGTTTCCATTGTAATTTCTAACTTCTATACGTGCAATGCAACGGAGAAATGATCTAGGCAAGGTATGGCCTAGCTAGCTGATCTCACCTGACAGGACACCCTGCGCGGAGTCGAGCACGATGGAGGTCATCATGAGCGGCGTGATGGCGGCGAACTCCGCCACGATGACCGCGCTCCCGCTGAAGAGACTCGCCCAGAGGTTGTGACCGAAGCCCAGCAGCAGGATGAAGGAGACGGCGAGGAATACCGACAACTTCATTGTCACCGCCACCGCGTTCTTCGCCCTGTCCACGTTCCCGGCACCGATCTCGTTCGACACTCGGGTGCTGCAAGGTGCAAGCAACGCAACGCAATGCATTATTGTAACCACCATAAACAGAAGGAAACAAAATTTCAAGCTGACAGCAGAAGAACATGGAATTGGTCTGAACTCTGAAACTGGGCGGTACCTCACAGCGGCACTGAACCCGTACGTGATCATGTAGGCAATGGCCTCCGTGCTCGCGCTGCATATAATGATACAAACATTTCATCGTTGATTAAGTCAGTTTGTTTCAGGAATCATGGCCTACGTTCAAATGAGGGAATAATGCCACTGAAGCTTCATCAGTTTGGAGTGACATACCACATGGCGATCAACGACGTGCTCACCGTGGAATTCGGGAGCAAGCCGGCGATCAGAACCAGGAGCTCAAATGCCCAGTACCCAAGCTACAAGCAGTAAAAACGTCAAGTTACATCTAGCAACACCAAACAGGGGAAACGACGTCCGTGCATGTGCACATCAAGAAATAACGGCGCAGATATATGATATATGTAATATACGTACTGACCAGACCATGACCGCGGACGGCGTGGCGAGCTTGAGCGTCGGCAGCACGTACTTGAACGCGTCGGCGGAGAACCCCGTCCACGTCTCGCTGAACACCTCGGACCGCAGCACGTACACGAGAAGCATCAGGAAGGAGACCCAGAACGTGGCGGAAATGGCGACGGACGCGCCGGCGAGCCCCATGCCGAGCACGTTCACCAGCAGGTGCGTCAGCGGGACGTGGAGCGCGAACGGCGCCATCGAGCAGACGACGAGCGGCACGACGATGGCCTGCGTCTGCAGGTACCGCAGCAGGCACTGCAGGAAGGAGAACGCGAACAGGCCCGGGACCTGGAAGCGGACGAACGCCGCCGCGGCGCGGGACACCTCGGGGTCCTGCCGCAGCAACAGCAGCAGCGGCTCCGTGAAGCACCACAGGACGGAGATGAGCACGGACACCACAGCCGACATGATCAGCGACGACTGCAGGTAGAGGCCTAGCATGCGGTACAACCGGGCGCCGTACGCCTGCCCGCACAGCGTCTCCAGGGCGCCGCTCAGGCCGGTCTGGAAAACATCAGTTAGGAAGTGAATAAAGCGTCGCGTTGCGTTTCATCTTGCGTGTAACTAGATTCGTGAAGATCAACTCACTACATGCAACATCATTCGAAAAATTACAAGGTTAAGAAAGTGCAAATATAATTACGAGTCTGGGTCTGTCCACGCATTATTCAAATTTTTTTGACTGATTTCATTGTACAAAATCATTTTTTACGGTAGATGACACCTAGATCTAGATTCAATGGCTCACAATCCCCTTTAGCTCTATACAAATCCATCCGACTCCTCTCCTCCTCCTGACTCCACCGTTGCCCTTTTGCAACCCACGCTACCACCCCGCCACCTCGCGACATCAACCCCGACGCCGGTGAGGCCCGCCACGACCTCCTCCCCTGCCACTTGTAGTCTCCGTGCCGTGATTACCGCCTCCTAATTACTAGTCGGTTCTCGCCGCCCAACCAACCTTCATTGCCCACCACCCTCTTTCAATCTACGGTTGGCATCACCACCGCTATCCACCCCCGGTCATCTCGCTGCTCCGGCCTCCGTTTATAGTTGGCCCTGATGAATTACAAATCCTAACCCGGCAAATCTAAACCTTAACTTGCCGTCATCAAAGAAGAGGAATCCGCTAGAGCCTTGCTGAAGATGGAGATGAAGGTAGGCAGCTGTTGGTACAAACCGTGACGTAGGTCCAAAGATTAAAAATTCAAATAATTTTCCCAGAAAAATTATGTACATGATATATAGCGATTATGTATAATTACGAACTAGGCAGCAGCTTGGCTACAAACTGATGACAGACTTATGGTAGTTTATTACAATACTGTTGGCTCAAGAAAGCTGCTCGTAGCTACGCTACCTAGCTAGCTAGTATGATCAGTCGTAGCGACAAGATTTACCCACTACCAACGAAACATAATCCCTAGTTCCCTACTCGTCAGGTTCGCTATCCAACAGTCCACGCACGCACAAATGTTCGATGAACACTTCATACCCGGCCAAGATGCAATGAAATTACGTCGCAAAAGGGGAAAAAAATCCGATGAAGTAGTGCTCACATGTGCCGAGCCCCGCTCATTTTAGCTTGAATTTTTGGTTTATTTTTTACTATTTCTAAATTTTATCTTTTTTAGTTTTTTAGATTTTTTAAGCTTTTTTGCCGGTTCTTTTTTCCGTATTCGTTTGCATTGTCTGTGATGGATTAACCTATTTTTTCTATTTTTAATTTTTTTATATTTAATTATATCAAATAAATCACTATCAGAAATAATATATTTTCAACCAATTACAATAAAATTTTAGTCATAAATCATTTTTTCAGTCTAAACGAGCCACACCCAACCATGTCTACGAGTATTTCACATGACTGAGCCACACCCAACCATGTCTACGAGTATTTCACATGCGTCTTATTCTAGCTAGCACAATCCAAGAAAAAAATCCAGTTAGCACGTGTTCCTCCCTGCTTACCTACAAGCATTTATGGCCATCAATCATGTAACAACCTACTCCAATAGGGATTGATAAGGTGTGGTTTTATCTGTGAACATAGGTTGCTTAGGCCATCTCCAATGGTGGATTAGCTATTTCATATCAGTAAAATTAAAAAGATGTACTATTTAAAAGTTAATTAACACAGCAAAAATCAAAAAGCCACAAACAAGTCCAAACTATCCCGGTCATAGTAAGTACTTGCTCCAATCTAAATTTCGTCTTTTTCTGATTTTTCTGATTTTTTAAACTTTTTTGCTGGTTCTTTTTTCCCGTATTTGTTTCCATTATACGTACTGGGCTAACCCGTTTTTTCTATTTGTAAATTTTTTTAAATTTAATTATATCAAATAAACTACCATCAACTATAGTATAATTTCAGCCAGTTACAGTAAAAATTCAGTCATAAACCACAAAAATTCAGCCCAACCAAGCACCACCTATAATCCCTACCCCGTCAAGTTCGCTATCCAACGGTCCACACACGCACAAATGTTCGATGAACACTTCATACCCGGCCAAGATGCGTCGCTAAAGGAAAAAAAATCCGACAAAGTCGTGCTCACATGTGCTGAGGCCCCGCTCATTTTGGCTTGAGTTTCTTGTTTATTTTTTACTATTCCTAAATTTCATCTTTTTTTTGTTTTTTAGCTTTTTTAAGTTTTTTTGCCGATTCTTTTTTTTCGTATTCGTTTTATTGTCCGTGATGGACTAACATATTTTTTCTATTTTTAAAATTTTTTAAATTTAATTACGTCAAATAAATCACTATCAGGTATAATATATTTTCAATCAGTTATAATAAAATTTCAGTCATAAACTACTTTTTTCAGTCTAGCAACACCTAATCATGTGTACGAGTATTTCACATACGTCTTATTCTAGCCAGCACGATCCTTCAAAAAAAAAAATCCAGCCAGTACGTGTTCCTCTCTGCTTACCTACAAGCATTTATGGCCATCAATCATGTAACAACCTACTCCAATAGGAGTTGATAAGGTGTGGTTTTATCTGTGAACATAGGTTGCTTAGGCCATCTCCAATGGTGGATTAGCTATTTCGTATCAGTAAAATTATAGCATATGTTAGTATTTCCCGAAGCGCCCATCATGCACGCAAAATAAGACACGAAACGACCACCATGCACGCTATTGGAGCGAATCCATTGATAAAACCTAAAAAAATATGTTTAGTCATACGAGAAAAAAAAGCCTAGAAACTAAAAAACTAGAAAATAACGAAATTAAGAAGTAGTAAATTAAAAGCCAGAAGTGAGAACCCATCGATAAGACGAGCGGGGCCTTGAAGCGCCAAAAGTTCCAAAACTTGTGAGCTCCATTTTGGTGGTGATCGGTTCGTTGAAAAGTCAAGGCTTATGGTGAAAACTCTTGTGAATGGTGAAAAAACATCAGAATGACGAGGCTTATTTGACATAATTAAATCTAAAAAAATTAAAAAATATAAAAAATATGTTAGCCCATCACAAACAACGCAAACGAATACGAGAAAAAAAAAACCGACAAAAAAGCGCAAAAAAAAGTCAAAAATTCAGAAAAAAACGAAATTATGAATAGTGCCAAAATAAGCTTAAGCCAATAAGCTTAAGCCAAAATAAGCCATAGTGAGCACCCCCTTAATCGTCCAAGCCATCGATCGTACGGCCCATCACGCTGCCAGCACGATGGCGTGACGACGCACGACGACCGAGTCCGTGCGGACACGTCGCCGTAGCAGAGCAGCAATCTTCCTCACGATTCTTGACAATTACGAATAGGGAGCACCGAGTTGTTCTCATTTGTACTACATGCACAATGCACAGCTGCCTACTCGTGGCTACCGACGCGCGCGAGGCTTCTGGAAGATGGAACTTGACGGACGGAAACGAGAAGTTCAGAGCGGGACGGAGGCGGCGTCAATCCGCAGCCGCCTGGCTGCTCTGCACGACGAGATGAGCGGTAGCCCAAGTCGTCGTCGTGATCGACGTCTGGCTAAAAGCGACTGGTCCGCTGCGAATTCAACGTATGAATGATTGGCTTATACTCCGTGTAATATAACCATTGATTTTCCTGCTTCTTTAAATTTGGAGCAGCAAATATAGTATGGATTTTTTTTGACTGAATTACGGTTTTTGAGAGTGACCGTCCGCGAGAGAGAACGAAGAGATAGACAATAATATATAATTTTAATCGATATAACTAAAAATATTACAATATCTACTATAATTATTTTATAGATCTATCTTAAAAAGATCATATCATTTAAAAATTAATTAACACAGCCAAAATAAAAAAGCCACACCCAAGTCCAAAATAACCCTGTCATAGGATTGCTCCAGTACTTGCGTACAGTACGCTCGACCTACTCATCTTAGTACTACTACTAAAAAATTAAATGAGTGTGGTCATAAACTTGTTCCTACCAGATCCATCCCTGCAATGAATAACTCCTATATTATGGCCGAGGCGTGCCACGTCAGTGTTTATACGAAAAACTCTCTGTGTTTTACAAAATCACGTAGAGATCCTCTGTTCTCGCAAATAGGTACTTACCAGGTTTTTCCAAAAACACCCTCCACTTCACCAATAGCACCCCACGGTTTCCAAAATTACATATAGGTCCTTGTTTAGTTACGTGCTGGTCCTTGCAGGTCCTCAATTTTTTACGAAAAAAACCCTTTAGTTTTTTCGAAATTACGTATACATTCTCGATTTTTTTTAAGAAACTCCCCACGAACTATCGTCTCTTTTATTTTGATCCACACGATAGCTAGTGCGACGTGATACAGCGCTTATGTAGCTAGTATAGCAACAATGCGCTGCCTAAAGGTCAACAAGCCATCTAGCACGAGCTTTCACAGCATCCAGCGATCTTATTCTGTCATTATTACTGCGAGTACTCGGTAATGACAACACCACAAACATAAAAAAAAAAAGAACAGCATGTTTAAGGAAAAATAAAACCATGGCTGAGTAAAAAGGACGTGCTACTATCGCCATTGTTTTGCGTATTAATTAGGCCTGCGGATGCAAGTAGATAAGATATGCATGTGGCCGGCATGTGGGTTGCCATGGATGGATGCATCGTGATTCATGCAGCATGCGGGGGTAATGAAACACATGATGGATCGAGCAAGTGTGTATACGTACGACGAAGGCGTAGCCGGTGACGGTGGCCCAGGAGTTGCCGAGGGTGGCGCCGGCGAGGTGGACGTTGCCGAGGTGGCCGGAGAACATCACGGACACTAGCGGGATGCCGTAGTAGGACATGTTTGTCAGGATCATGGGCACCGCGAACTGCAGCTGCGCCCACGCCTCCTCCGTGTCCACCACGCGGCCCAGCCACGGCCACGGCCACGGCCCCCGCGCGCCGCCCTCGCCGCCCCAGCAGCCCCGGCGCCCTTGCCGTCGGCCGGCGCGCAGGCGCCGAGCAGCGGAGCCGAAGACATGTCGATCGCCCCCGGCCGCCGAGAGGAGCTTTGGCTTTCGTGGTGTGTCGTGCCACTCGCGATCGATCGCCTCTCGGCTCTGGCTGGCGACCAACGAGTGTGATACCGAGTTTATATATAGATATACTGGCTTGGCGTGTTCGTGAGGTGTCCGCGGGGAGTGGTGGTGCCGTGGTGGGAATTTTGGACATATACTGTACTGTGTAAATCATTAATTTTAATTCTAGCTCTTTATGCACGGTAATTCTATTTCTGGTCCTCGTTTTCACCGTGGAACTACGCACACGACTTAACTGTGCTGTCCGGGTAGTGCGGTGTCCCACCGCGCTTCCCCACCGCAAGTTACTCCCATCCGACCGCACGTTAGGTGTGCTACTGTACCAAAGAGCGAGACTAGCTAGCTGAACGTGAGATCAATGTTAACTAATAGTCCATGTAATTATCAGTTCGCACTTGCTTGTTGTATTAGTCCAAGCACCAATCCCGTTCTGCATCATTCAAACATGTTCTCCCCGCACACGCGCGGTCGAAGCAGGGAGTATCATTACTGCTACCTGCAATATAGCACTACTGCTCGCTAGCCTGCAAGTGATGGATGGATAGATATAGCTGCCGGATCATTGTTAATTACATACAAGTGCGAATTGATAATTACATGGGCTATTAATTAACATCGATCTCGCGTTCAGCTAGCTAGTCTCGCGCTTCGGTACATTAGCACACTAGGAGTAACATGCGCTCCCGGAGCGCATGACCTA
Source organism: Bonia amplexicaulis (assembly GCA_036346245.1). Taxonomy (NCBI): domain Eukaryota; kingdom Viridiplantae; phylum Streptophyta; class Magnoliopsida; order Poales; family Poaceae; genus Bonia; species Bonia amplexicaulis. Next base: position 42,826 of record JAYGGG010000496.1, on the reverse strand, counting down.
TGCTACAGTTGAGTCGTGCGGAGTCGTGCGGTCTCGGACCGCACGACCGCCGGTGTCGGCTTCACGCAGTCTCGTGGTGGAAACGGGGGCTAGAAATGAAATTACCATAGACAGGAGACTAGAATTGGAATTAATAGTTTACATAATGCTACATATGTTCAAATTTCCCGTGGTAGGGAAATGGTATATTTCGCTGGAAACTAATTATTGGGATATTTTTTTTTTCAGCGCTAGTATGAATGGCGTTGACGTCTCTGTATGCGCCACGGTAGACTGCAGCTAGCATTCACAAATGCCATTGTTCATCATCAAGCATCACGTTAACAAAAACCGTGGCCGTTTGAATTGACTTTGGTTTTTAATTTCTGTTTTGAGAAGTCAAAGTTAATATGAACACCTTAACTTCTATAAACCACTTCTATCAGCCATTATTTTACTTTTTTATATTGTAACGTACCTTATATTTTATTATGTCACAATTTCGTAAGTGATCCAAATGTTATATAGCCTTTTGTTGTATCGTCTTTTTTTTTACATAATGCACACATCAAAAAACCAAAAGTCGTAAGCCAATACGAACGACTCAGTTTCTATAAGCTACTTCTATCAGCCACTACTATTCTCAGCCACAGCTAAAAGCGATCAGTAAAAGGCAATAAGAACGGCCCCTGAGCTGCCACTAACGCCGGGTTGATTTAGGGGGGTGTTTTATAATGGTTGCGGCTAACATTTTTTAGCTGTGGCTGATAGTTTTTAACTAAAAACGAATAGTAATGGTTGAAAGAAGTGACTTTTAGAATAAGGGGGCGAGCGGCGGAAAAGGTGAGGAAGAGGTGTGTGCGCAAGACGGAAGCGAGAGAAGTGGCATGTGTGATGCTCCCGTGTCCCCCTGTATTATCCTCGGAGCGAGATGGGAGAGAAAAGAGTGGAGAAACTGTTTCGAGAAACTAGGTATTTATATTGGTTTCTGATTTCTCTAAGCCAAAAGTAGAAACAAAAGTCAATACAAATACCTCTTATAGTAGCCCCGTGTTTATAAATGATGTAATAGACTCTAAGCCAACATTTATAAATGGCCCTGTCGATGCCAACTAGGCCAGCGTTTATAAACGCCGCATGGCGGCGGACGGCGTGGCGAGCTTGAGCATTGGCAGCACGTACTTGAACATGTAGGCGGAGAACCCCTTCCACGTCTCATTGAACATCTCGGACCACGGCCGTGAGCGAGCAAGATCGGGCAAGAGACCCATGAACGTGACGGAGATGGTGATGGACGCGCCGTCGAGCCCCATGCCAAGCACATACACCAGCTGGTGCGTCAGAGCGCCGTGGAGCGCAAACGGTGTTGGAGCAGATATGCACGCAGTCGCACAACCACGAGTATCTGGTGCTTGTTATGACCATGCGAAGCTGCTTACGACCACGAACTCGTTTATGACCACTCGAAGTCGGGCGTACAACCACTGCTCGTCGCGGCAAGTTGATAATCGGTTACGACTTACAACCACTCGATGTCGCAGGTACTCGATATTCGGTTTTGAGCACGTACTCGATAGTCGATTTCGACCACATACTCGATAGTCGGTTTCAACCACGACTACAAGCCCAACTTCGACTTCTGACCACATACTCGATTACGACAATGAAGTCATGCTCGGATACAACACTCAGGGGAACACACGCGACACTCAGGGAAAAGCATGCGTCACTCAGGAAAAACACAAGGATTTGTGCTGCTCAACTTCTATAGCTTTCCTAGCTTTCTTCTCTGATTTATAGGACCCGAATATAAAGCAAAAACGAAACTTATTTTCTATTCTTACGCCGTTGAGACTCCAGTGGGCGGACGGCGGTAGCGGCGAGGCAGCGTGGGGGCCGCCGGTGCAGGCACCTCTTGCCCGCCAAGATGGGCGACGACGACTGCTTGCTTGATGAGGATAGCGGTGATTAAGTCGGTGATTAGACGACTTAATTACCTGCTTTAATTTTTTCACCTACTGTTTCTTTGATTTTCTAAATATATCAAATGAGCATAAAATTACAAAAATATGTGTAGTCCCGACACAACGTACTTGACATTGTAATTTTTGCGTAATTTTATCCATTACGAATGTTGCTAAAAAATTCATACAATTTTGATATTTGAATGAGTTTTCATATATAGCAAACGACCTCAAAAAATTAAAATTACAAAATTTTATGTGAAGCCTCCCGACACAGTCACTGTTATTGTGCAATATTTTAGAAAGTTTATGTGTCCGAATTTACCACAAATCGAGTCATGTTTTTAGTTTTTTGCTTTTCTCTCTTATTCTTTTATATTTTCATAACAATTTAATAGTTTTTCTATTTCTTATTTTTTTATTTTTTTAAAAAAAAATTAACCGTTGCTATAGTACAATTTTTTTAAAAAACCAAAAGTTACAACTAAAATCTAGTAGAAACACCACTAAACATGCGTCTAATCCTAGCTGGCACATGTTCCTGTCTGCGTACCAGCATTTTTGCCCATTGATCATGTAACAACCTACTCCTATAGGGAATGATGAGCTATTCTTTTATTTGATGATATAGGGTCTGTTTTTTCGGCTGTGACTTTTGAATTTTGCCTGAAATTTTTGAATTTTAGCTGTTTATGGAGAGACAGATACTTACTTGTGATTTTAGTTGGTACAAATGTTGGGTTTTTAACGTGTAGATCGTTTAATTTATAGACCCCGTCTTAAGAAAATACTCCGTTTAAAAGTTAAATACTGTAACAAAAACTAAAAGTCGCTGGCTTGTGTGATAAAAAATAGGTCCATAAGTTTTTCATGAAGCCTGATAGGGTAGGCATAATGCATATTATTAATTACCTCCAGGACTCGAAAATTAGCAGTCGGGTCGAATCGCGACTAATTCAAGCGCCAAAGTTTCGAAGCAAGTGATCATTTTCGGCGCAGAAGAATTCCGAGTTTGTGACCCCGGAACTTTTTTACCACCATCTCCAGGGATCTAAGTGTGGAGACCGACGACTTCCTGACCTTCTGAGGCTTCGGGCATGTTTTTGGATGGGTTTTTTTTATCTGTGACTTATAGCTAAATTTTTTAAATTATATTTTATTTATGAGAAGTAGTATATAGAGAAAAATAATTGTATATAATTTTAACTAATACAGCTGAACTCTGTATATTTTGTACTACAATTTATATATAGATTCTATCTTAAAAAAATGTACCGTTTAAAAGTGAGTTACTGTAGCAAATGGTATAAGCCATAAGCCTAAGTCATACCAAACCTACCTCTTTTAGTTTTGGTTTAGGACTTTTCATTGTGGTTTATGACTTTTAGGCAATTCGTGAGAGAAAATACGGAGTACATAAACTCACATATAGTTTTGGTGACATAAATAAAATCGTTGTAGTGTATACCAAAATTAACTTATATACTCTTTTAAATAATATTTAGTTTGTAAGTTAGTTATTATAGAAAAATTTAAAAGTAGTTTTTAATGACCGAGAAGAAGAGCCTTGATGCCGGCACGATGGCGTGACGATGCAGGACGACCATGAAACAAACCGAAAATTGAAGAATCAAATTTGATTTTGAGTTTAGTTTGGATTTCAGTTCTCCTTGTTCCCTCTTCCTATTCCTCACCAATCTCAGCGCAGATCTGCTCCCAATCCCCAAATCCTTTGCTCAGGCGGAGGATAAACGCGTGGCACTGTTTTCGTCCGACAAAGCGCCGCCGCCGACTTTTTTCCGTCCGCGCTCCTCCCGCCTTCTCGCGCTGCGCCCCGGCCACTCTTGCTTGCTTGTGGGACACCGCACCCCTCCCTTACGTGCCCTGCGCCAGTGTCGCCTCCCCAACCATTCCGCCCCACAATGCTGTCCGCCGTCCTCATCCCCTCTCCGATGCCAAACCGCCTCCCGGCTCTATTTAAACGCCTGAGGCCTCCCAAGCCGAAGATAACACTCCCCTGAAGCCAATCAAACGCTCCAAAACTCCCTTCATCCCCTCCATCGCCGTCAATTGCAAGAATACCCGAAGGTAAGACCTAAATCAATCTCCCCGATTTACCCAATTATATTTCAATTCCTTGCTCCTGTAGCTTCCTCAAGCTTCCGAAATACTCCGAACCATCACCATAGCTCCCGACCTCTCCTCTTCCCAAGACCGATAGCAGCTCAGCAGTAGAACCACCTCGCCGTAGCCGCCTTAACACAGCTTCCTAGCTCCGCCAACCTTTCCCGAGCCTACCCAAGTCCCAATGATGCCCAAGAACCAGCCCAATTGCCCTAAGAAGTTTTCCTTCTCCCGCGGTTTCATTAATGGCCGCAAAAGAGGAGAGCTCGCCGCCGGCGATAGCCACCTCCGCCGGCCTTCCAACCACCAAAAATGGAAACCCCAGCACCCCAGCAACCCAACCATGCCCTCCCCTTGCGTCGTGGTTCACCGTAGCGCCTCCGGTCGCCACCGCTCCTTGCTCTGTTTCCGGTTTGTGCGGTGGGTGAAGAAGATAAACAGTGCGTGCACTGTTCACTCGGCTAAGCCCAACCGTGTCGCCCGCACCGGATCCATCCGACCGGACCCGACCAGCGTCGGTTCGCCCGACCGAGCCGAGCCGACTCGGTTGAGTCGCACCGCCGCCCATGCGCGGACGCGTCCGTTCCCGTCCGACCGTGCCCGGACCGACTGGTCAGCACCGAGTCCTTTCGCCCGCACCGGCTGCACCCGACTCGAGTCCGATGAATAGTAACCGAGCCCGATGAACAGTGAACTCAAAAATTAAGTTGGTACTCCCTAGATTCGTTTCAAGCCCGCCAACCCAAATCTCAGGCCCATTTCCCCATATAGCCCTTCTAAAAGCCCAAAACCCAATTTTAATTGAGTTTTCTGGATTTTTCTTTATTCTTTTATTTTCTTTATTCCTAGCCTAGTCCTTCGGGCATGGAATTAATTTATTTTTAATTGTTTCGAGTTAGCTTCCGAAGTTGAAGATTCGCAGGAGCAGAAGAGAGAAGCTCATGTTCGGGCCCAGTCCACTGAAGATTTCGAGCTAATCAAAATCGTAAATCCGCAAGGCAAGTCGCACATATTTTGAACATGTTGATCCTACATTTCCTAAGTTATTTATTTACTTGTATTTTCATTATGTTATTTGCGCACTATTATTTTATGTACAATAAATGCTTAGAATGACATGATACTAGTTATGTCCTACCACCCGAAAAGCCCAGTCTAATTTGATGGCCATATTCACCTTGACAAGACATAGTATTGTTAATTATAATAATATGTAGCCATGATAGTTTAGAGAATCAATAACATCTTCAATTAGTAGAAAAGATGGTCTTTATTTGGAGAATGATTTTAGGGTAAGCGAGGATCGTTAGATCCTATGACCTTAACCGAATGTGAAGGCAATAATCATAAATCGGTGATGATGTTACGGCCTTTGGGCGAGAATTTGTGGGAAGAAATTGCCACCGGTGAAAATATAAGGACTAGATCCTCATCTTTGAGTAAAGAACATAGTGATCGCCCAACCACAAGCGTTGATCGTCAAACTGGTCTAATAACCGCAAATTCAATTGAACCTCTACATAAGCAAATGGAGGCTAAGTGTGAGTCCATACGAAAGGGGTTGAGCAGGGTCGTATGGAGAGTGATTATTTTCTGAACAATTGATTTGATTATCAATGATCCACACAATAATAGGCTGAGACAAGTATGGGATTGTTGGGGAAGCCTATTAGGTGGAGGCTACATAAAGAATTGAGCAGTGAAAAGCTTTATTTTCTTAATACCGGCGTGGGATTAAGAGATCTTGTGGGTAAGCAGGCAGCTCTGCGAGTCATGACTAATGGTATTCGAATCGCCGTGCTTCCTGTTAATGAAGTCGTGTTTAATGGGTGAATCAATAACAAGGCATAAGTAGAATTGATGATGATTTGGTAATGTTGAATATTGATAATCACGCTTGAAAACCCCTTTACATTAATGAAGTTACTTTTCAAGCTTTTATCGGTTTTAACTAAAGCGCATCCACATAAAATAATAAACCTGTTTTCCTTCAATTGTTATATCATGCATGTAGTTATTGTTAAGTTCCGTGTGACTTGTTGAGTACGGTAGTAGTACTCATACTTGCTAAAAACATAAACAGAAACACAAACTTTGAGGAGGCAGGTGAAGACGAAGAGATGATGCTTTACGAGATGAACGAAGATTGGATTAGGGTCGTTCTCCGCTCAGGCGTGCCTGTGGCGTCTTTTGCTGTAATGTAACTAAAGGTAGTTGGCATTGCTGTAATACTTGGCTTTAATGCCCTTATACTGTTATAAAGTTCACTTTTGCTCTTAAGCTTGTGTTGGTAATGTTATACACTCAAAGGATGTACTCATGGTGAGCAGTCTGGCGATTCGAGGGTTTCTAATACTCCCGAAATAGAGGTGTTCAGAGTGGTATCAGAGCCTACTTGCTTGACCGTAGGATGACCCTAAGTGTAGGTTTGATTACGATAAGAATAGGATTTTACAAAACCATATTTTCAAATACAAAAAAATTTCAAAAACCATAAGTGTCATTGCTATCTCGTCTTTCCTATTTCTATCTTATCTTTCTTAGATTGTGAGTAAAAAGCTTTCCTTCTTGAGTTTTGTCAAAATCTCAAAAACTCGAGTAGACGTCTAGACTAATTTCATGCTGACCAAATGAAATGACAACTAACCCTAGCTAAAGAAATATTAAAAATGGTGTTAAAAAGAAATAGTGAGAATTCCCTAACCAAAGCTTTTCCTTCTGAAAAGTTATAAGATCACCGCTCGAGTAGTTAGCCAACAACACCCGTTTGATATCCTTGATGCAATGGATAAAACCATTCCAGTAGACGAAGATTTTCTGTTTGTATTAATAGCCAAATTGCACTATTAGCCTGTGGGCTACCATATAAGCAATTTGTGCAAAACTAATATCTGATTTCAAATAAAGATTATGTTAAAAGTTTTCTACTTCTATCCCATTTCGTCTTGATTCTTACCTATTCTGTTCTATTATGATCTCTCCTCATCTATCAAGCAAATCTCAGAAAGAATTAAATGCAAATTTCTGATTGCAACAAATAGATTGAATTATAACCATGGAAGTTTAGAGAAAGGAGTAGATAAACCATAAGGGATTAAAGTAGGAGGCAATGATTATCGAAGATAGTGGTGGAATTATTGGGAGAATTTGATTGGATAAAGTGATAGAATTTGTTGGATCGGATTGATTAGAAGAATGAGTAAAAAAAAGATTGATTATTGGATTTTAGGCTTGAACAATGATGTTATTTTTGGAAGATGTTAATAATAGTGATTATTGGATTATAGTTCTGATCAGTGATATTATCCTTGGTAGATAAAAAAATGATGAATTAATTGAGAAGTAGATAGTAAGAAGCTTAGTCGATTATTTGATGAGCAGACCGAGATTAGTAGTTGATAACGGAGTTAAATTAGATTGTTAGAAAATATTGATACAAATGAAATTGGTGGATTTAAAATGAAGATATTGGATTACAAATAGATTTGATATTGGATTTATAATCATGGTTGAAGTTGGAATTTATGTAGAATTCGGATAACCGTGATGTGATTTATAGTGGAAAAAAAATTTAAAGGGCCATTGGATTCTAAGCTTATATCCAGAAGTAGTATAGAAAGTTGATTAAGCATGTGATTGCCGATGACTGAAAGATGTGGGATTATCTTTGCAAGTATGCGTAAGATTTTGAAGTAGCGTCTTGCAAAAGCAGTCAGAAATATCATTTAATCTCGCTTCGTTTTCTTTCCTACCTTTTTCTTGCTCTTCCCTTATTTCAGTCTTACTTCCCTTGCTAAGCCCAAAAATGTTACAGAACTGATTCTTAAAGTTTCAGCTACAGTCAAAGAGTGTCATTAAATAAGATCTGATGGTGCAGCAGATGGAAAACAGAAATCAGAACAGACAATCCAACATGGTACAAGCTGTATACAACATGACGGAAGCCTACATGAAGGAAGCCTTATCTATCATGGAGAAAGCTCGGATGGAAAGGAAACAAGGACAAGTTAAAATACTAGAACAAGAAGCAAGGATATTGGAACAGCTCATTACGAGAATGTCATCAGAAGAATTAGTATCAATGTCAAGTATGACTGCGTTCAAATTCTGACCTTCTGAAAACTTCGACCGCGGAGTTTTCATCGATGTGAGTCTTTGGCCCGATAATCGGTTACCTGACATGGAGAAGAGATTAGAAGCTATCCAATGTACGGATAAGGAAAATGTTCTTTTCGCCGCCTACCAACTATCAGAACCGGCCATCAACTGGTGGAATGCTATCCAATGGATATATCCGAACAACGATATTACATGGGAAGAATTTGTGACTAGGTTTCGCAAGACTTATATTCCTCCTAAAGTCGTCACAGAAGGATATCAGGACTTTCTTAATCTCCGACAAGAAGACAAGTCTATTATGGAGTATCTGCAGCGATTCCATCGTCTGTCACAATATGCTCAAGAAGATATTGACGAAGCAAAAAGAATGGCATACTTTATACAAGGTTTGCAACCAAAGATAAAGCGCTATATTATGACCATGTAATTCTCAAATTTACAGACTCTAGTTGATCAAGCTCTTTGGATAGAAGAAGAAATATCAGGGTATGTGAGGATTATCAACCGAAACGATCCTTTGACCATGGCACACAAGACTTGTTTTCACTGCAACCAAGGACATATTCGTTCCCAATGCCCATGGAAATTCCTACCTAAGGAAGAAGCCCGGGTACAAGCTAAAGGATAGACATCAACGTCATCACAACTGCCAACAGAAGAAGAAGGACGTCACCCCAAAAAAGCTCGAGTAGAAAGCAAGACAAATGCACCCTAAAGAAAAGACTAAGAGAAAGCAGGCAATGGAGATAGCCAGGAAGTTGAAAAGCAAGCAACACCGCTAGTAAGAATGACTGCTACCTTATACTTTTGTATGAGCAAGTAATTTTGTAAGCTATCAACTGTGCAGTGTTATCTCAGTACCTTCGCTATGAAGAATAAAGAAGTTTGTGTCATATGTCACAATGGACTTGATGCAACAAATGTGAATATTTGGATGACTACCCAAGGGATGGAAAAACCAACTCAACACGGATGGAAAATCAGAATAATACAATGAAAGCATGGTAAACCCGAGGCACGTAAGACGTTAGAACAAATAAACCAGACACGTCTTAAGGGATACTAAAGGAAATCATAAGGAAAGTTTATATGAAGATACAAGACATGATATAATATACAAGGATGATATACAGGTACAGTAAGAGAAAGAGATATGGAGAAAAGAGAGTATATAAACTTGGGTATGGCAAGAAAAGTCTTTGGAACTAAAAGGATGGAAGGATTATAACATCTACATCAAGGTGTCAACGCCCTAGTCGGTCCTAATTCAACCCTTGGTTGGAATTAAATCCGCGACGATGAAGATGGTTATATATAACCAAGGACAGTGATACAAATATTCAATGTTGCTCAGAAAGAGAGAGCGATGGATACATTAAAGTCAAAAAGATATATCATGGTATGGTCACTAAGTGTTATCTCAATGAGGACAATTTAACAGAGTTCGTTATAGACCGAGCAAGAAATTTTGGGATCACTTTTGACTACCGAATATAAAGAGGAATTAAAGGATTGGATTATGAAAGGAGTTTACTATACATAGTTCTCTATACATGATGATAAAGTAGCGATGAATCAAAATCTGAAAGAAGAGTTTTGATGAGATAATCTGAAGAGAGAAATCTTAGGATATAACACTGACTACACTTGCCAGAAAATAAAAAGACAGACTGCTACAGTCATACCCATTCCTAGAATGGAAATGGACAATCGGAGGATATTGGTATGAATTTGTTTTACAGACTCCCGAAGGCACGAGTAGCCAACCAAGTAAACAATTTGCGGAAGAGGTAAAGATAGCAGAAATATCACATGAATCCTCAGAAGGAATCATTTCGACCATGAAGCATAAGTCATATGTATGCCCTGGGAAGAACTTCCTAAAGTCCTGAGAACTCAGATGACCAAAAAGGACAAAGTATCAGCATAAGTACCTGTCAACAACTACTACAGGAAAATCACGCCGCAAGACAAATAAGATCTAAGGAAAGGGATCAGAACTGTAACAAATTTTGATTTTCAACCCGTTTGCTAATCTGGGTGAATCTCGGGGTCGAGATTCTTTTTAAGGGGGGTAGTTTGAAACAAACCGAAAATTGAAGAATCAAATTTGATTTTGAGTTTAGTTTGGATTTGAGTTCTCCTTGTTCCCTCTTCCTATTCCTCACCAATCTCAGCGCAGATCCGCTCCCAATCCCCACCGTCACTGCATGGGCGGAGGATAAACGTGTTGGCACTGTTTTCGTCCGACAAAACCGCCGCTGCTTGACTTTTTTCCGTCGCCGCTCCTCCCCGCGCCTTCTCGCGCCTGCGCGTCCCCGGCCAGCTCTTGCTTGCTTGTGGGACACCGCACCCCTCCCCTTACGTGCCCCTGCTGCGTGTCAGCCTCCCCAACCATTCCCGCCCCAATCGTGCTGCCGCCCTCATCCCTCTCCGATGCCAAACCGCCTCCCGGCTCTATTTAAACGCCCGAGGCCTCCCAAGCCGAAGATAACACTCCCCTGAAGCCAATCAAACGCTCCAAAACTCCCTTCATCCCCTCCATCGCCGTCAATTGCAAGAATACCCGAAGGTAAGACCTAAATCAATCTCCCCGATTTACCCAATTATATTTCAATTCCTTGCTCCTGTAGCTTTCTCAAGCTTCCAGAAATACTCCCGAACCATCACCATAGCTCCCCGACCTCTCCTCTTCCCCGGCACCGATAGCCGCTCAATGGCCGAACCACCTCGCCGTGGCCAGCCTTAACCCGGCTTCCCTAGCTCCGGCCAACCTTTCCCCGAGCCTACCCAAGTCCCAATGATGCCCAAGAACCAGCCCAATTGCCCTAAGAAGCTTCCCTTCTCCCGCGGTTTCATTAATGGCCGCAAAAGAGGAGAGCTCGCCGCCGGCGATAGCCGCCTCCGCCGGCCTTCCAACCACCAAAAATGGAAACCCCAGCACCCCAGCAACCCAACCATGCCCTCCCCTTGCGTCGTGGTTCACCGTAGCGCCTCCGGTCGCCACCGCTCCTTGCTCTGTTTTCGGTTTGGCGGCCGGTGAAGAAGATAAGCAGTCGTGCCTTCGTTCACTCGGCTAAGCCCAACCACGTCGCCGCACGGATCCATCCGACGGACCGACCAGCGTCGGTTGCGCCCGAGCCGAGCCGACTCGGTGAGTCGCGCCGCCGCCCATGCAGCCGGACGCGTCTGTTCCGTCCGACCGGCCGGACCGACTGGCCGCACCGAGTCCTTTCGCCCGCACCGCCGCACCCGACTCGAGTCCGATGAATAGTAACCGAGCCCGATGAACGAGAAACTCAAAATTAAGTTGGTACTCCTAGATTCGTTTCGAGCCGTCAACCCAAATCTCGTGCCCATTTCCCCATATAGCCCTCCTAAAAGCCCAAAACCCAATTTTAATTGAGTTTTCCGGATTTTCTTTATTCTTTTATTTTCTTTATTCCTAGCCTAGTCCTTCGGGCATGGAATTAATTTATTTTAATTGTTTAGCGTTAGCTTCCGTTGAAGATTCGCAGAGCGAAGAGAAGCTCATGTTCGGGCCCGATCCATTGAAGATTTCGAGCTAATCAAAATCGTAAATCCATAGGCAAGTCGCACATATTTTGAACATGTTGATCCTACATTTCCTAAGTTATTTATTTACTTGTATTTTCATTATGTTATTTAGCACTATTATTTTATGTACAATAAATGCTTAGAATGACATGATACTAGTTATGTCCTACCACCGAAAAGCCCAGTCTAATTTGATGGCCATATTCACCTTGACAAGACATAGTATTGTTAATTATAATAATATGTAGCCATGATAGTTTAGAGAATCAATAACATCTTCAATTAGTAGAAAAGATGGTCTTTATTTGGAGAATGATTTTAGGGTAAGCGAGGATCGTTAGATCCTATGACCTTAACCGAATGTGAAGGCAATAATCATAAATCAGTGACAGTGTTACGGCACTGGACGAGAATTTGTGGGAAGAAATTGCCACCGGTGAAAATATAAGGACTAGATCCTCATGCTGAGTAAAGAACATAGTGATCGCCCAACCACAAGCGTTGATACGTCAAACCTGGTCTAGTAACTGCTCAAATTCAATTGAACCTCTACATAAGCAGCTGGAGGCTAAGTGTGAGTCCATACGAAAGGGGTTGAGCAGGGTCGTATGGAGAGTGATTATTTTCTGAACAATTGATTTGATTATCAATGATCCACACAATAATAGGCTGAGACAAGTATGGGATTGTTGGGGAAGCCTATTAGGTGGAGGCTACATAAAGAATTGAGCGTTAAAGCTTTGTTTTCTTAATACCGGACGTGGGATTAAGAGATCTTGTGGGTAAGCAGGCGACTCTGCAGAGTCATGACTAATGGTATTCGAATACGCCGTGCTTCCGGTTAATGAAGCTGTGTTTAATGGGTGAATCCAATAACAAGGCATAAGTAGAATTGATGATGATTTGGTAATGTTGAATATTGATAATCACGCTTGAAAACCCCTTTACATTAATGAAGTTACTTTTCAAGCTTTTATCTGGTTTTTAACTAAAACTGCATCCACATAAAATAATAAACCTGTTTTCCCTTCAATTGTTATATCATGCATGTAGTTATTGTTAAGTTCCGTGTGACTTGTTGAGTACGGTAGTAGTACTCATACTTGCTAAAACATAAATGAAACACAAACTTTGAGGAGGCGGTGAAGACGAAGAGATGATGCTTACGAGATGAACGAAGATTGGATTAGGTCGTTCTCCGCTCAGCGTGCTCGTGGCGTCTTTTGTCAGAATGTAACTAAAGGTAGTTGGCATTGCTGTAATACTTGGCTTTAATGCCCTTATACTGTTATAAAGTTTACTTTTGCTCTTAAGCTTGTGTTGGTAATGTTATACACTCAAAGGATGTACTCGCAGCTGAACAGTTCTGGGCAGTTGCGAGGGTTTCATAATACTCCTAGAAATGGAGGTGTTACAGATCAAGTCCGTGCAGACACGTCGCGGTAGTAGTACATGCACATGCAATCTGCCACACTTCCGGTCCTCACCCAGCCACGGAGACACCGAGTAAAGAAGAGATAAGAAGGGATGCTATATGCGGATCCATGGTGACATCGAGAAGACGCTAGCGGTTCGGTGTGGACGAACGACTGGACCGTAGCTAGCTGGCGAAGGGCTACGCGAACAAAGCAACTATAGGCATCCGGCTTATGGGCTGAGACTTATGCTACAATAATTAATTTTTAAATAATATATTTTTTAAACCGAGATTAATAAGAAGATTATAATAAAAAATATACTCAGTTCAGGTGTATCAGCTAAAATCGTATGTGACTATGTCGGACCCCGGGTTAGCAAACCAAGATCTTCTGTGATTTCATCGTACTATTCCCTGAATCAGTAGATAGTGCTCAAAGATACATTATTGTATATCAAAAATATATCATGCGGAATCGTAAATAATACAATAATAACTTACTCATGGACCGAGTAGGCCGAATTCAATAAAATACAATAACGAAAACATCACACGGGTGGGATCCTTAGGACTTGCCCACAAGCAACCAACTGGGGTTCGCGACCTAGTTCTTAGCCTCATCAACTTCTGGCTCTGCCGACTCCCTCAATGCACAACAGGACCTGTCCTTCTTTTCCTTCCTTCCTGACTGATGGTAATTAAGCAATAGTGAGTGCAACAGTACTCAGTAAGGCACCACACAAGATGCAATAATAATAGATGCAAAACTGTCAAGGGAGGCTTGAGGTTCTTTTAGTTGCTAAAAGTATTGTTTTGAAAGTACAATAAGTAAGAAAACTCCTTTTACAGTGAAGTTGATTGTGAGCATGCAATAATAATAGTAGTGCAGGTTACATCCACCTTTTACAGTGTATGGTTACCTCCACCAATGCTAGTTTCCACCACTTGAGTACTTCCCTTCAGGAAAAATCAAAGTAAGAGTACTTCCCTCTGATAGGTTTTTTATCCCACCCACTAAGGTTTTGAATTAGAACTAACTCGAGTAAGTTTCCATGTCCGCCCTTGACAGTGGACATGGCTGTTCAAATAGTTTTATATTCTGCAGAGTTTGCACATCTTTACCCACAAGAGACAATCAACCCGACCGGCCTATGCTATTCCTTAGTCACGCAGATCGAGAGATTATCACGATGCCTTTACATCAGCTCGCCCTTTAGCACCTCACCCATATGGGGTTGCTCCTACACGTAGTGGGCCCATACGTTGTGCGGGATGTCCACCACAGAGTAGCGCAGTCGGACTCCAGTTTTCACAAATGCTAGTCTTGGCAACGTCATCTTTATTCGGTGTCCTGTTCCAACCGGATCTTTATTATCCACCTACCCCAGTCTTTCGTGATGATGACTAGAGGGTTTAGTAAATTATTCAGCCAAGCATACACTTTGCCAGCTTGTGGTAGTACTGTTTTACACGGAGAGATCATCACATGATTAAGTCCTTAATGTGTCCGGGAAGTTCAATCCACAAACCACATATTCTCGTGTTACATCCACACCAACCACTCTTACCATCCGCCCAGACAGATATAGTAGGTTTTTAGGGTTTTGAGAAGCATAAATTAAGTTGTCACAAATATTCAACCACTTAAATCCCGTGACTGTCCCAAAGCAAGTTTTCATGTTTAAAAAGTTATGATCAAGGCAACTAGTGCTCTGGACTTGACAAGACTAGCATGGCATTTTACTATGAGTTATAACTAGTAAAGTTACCATTAAAATCTAGGATGACAATGGTCAAGTGATTCAAGTGTCAAGGAATGGCATATTATAATTAATATAATATCAAGTGAGCATGTAACCACCTTAAGTTTTGACATACATTTGCATAATAAATTAAGCACGCAAGTTGATAATTTAAAGGAACATAGTTTTACGTAAAATGTAGGATCAACATGATCAAAGTGATGATTTGCCTTGCTTAGTTTATCACGGGCTTGATCCAACTCAAAGCTTGCTCAGTCAGTGATCTTAAATTCCTAGTCTTCGCTTTTACCCAAGTCTTGATCCTGTTCAATTTATCGCTTTGTCGGACCTTGATTCTAATACACGGCAAATCAACTCAAGAAACTAAATAAATCCAAACACTTCAAAAGTTCAAAAAGATTTAATTGTGCTTGATTAAGTTTGGCTATGAGTGAGGATTTGAGAGAGGATTTAGCGAGTGTGACGTAGGCACTGAGCTAAAAGAATTGGGCACAAGAAGGAGGTGGTTGAATAACTTTACTATGAGACAAGATTATGATAAGGAGGGATCAAAGGTGAATAAGTATCTACCGGAATTATCCACTTTGGAAAAGGAGGTGGCCATACATAGCCGATTGGGGAAAGGCAAGGCTCGATCTTTTACTTGATGACTTCATTTTTATTGATTTATATTTATCAAGGAAGTTCCATGAGTCGCCGAAGACATATGGATAGATGGGAGAGATTATCAAGCTATTGGGTATTATTGCTGAGTGGTAGAACTTAGTGATTTTAGGATGCGGGTTTTTCATGAGATGAGTATAATTTTAATTACTTGATATTTCAAGATGCAATATTATCGAGATTGCAATCACAAATAATTGAACCATTAATTCAATAATTATGGTATAGAATTGGTCCTTCAATCACTTATTATCATTCACAAAGTTGATTAGTTGGCTGATTAACAAATTTGTTAATAAAGATTAATGGATGACATTCATTGGGAGGATGAGTTAAAAGAGTTAACATGGCTTTCTTGATAGAGCTGCTTCTTGCATTAATAATTATTCTCAATCATTATAGGCAAATTTTAAATTCTAAGATAATGATCGGATGATGGATAATTAGGCGAGACTGTATTTTAGCAAGACTTTCTAATTAAGGGTGTTATTTGCTCATGGAATGTTATCTTATGCATCTTTTGCAATGTTTGCCTTTAAGATAAATATTAGTGGTTTACAAATATTTATGATAATTACCTGATTATGAACAAGATCAGCTTTATTTTAAATCTCATTGTTTAAAGTTTAACTATCCTTGATTCTATTATTACAATTGTTTCCCTTATTCATTATTTACTATCAAAGATGGGTCTCATGATTTTGAGGATGAACAAACCACACTTGATATTATATGCGGCATGCAAATAATTTTTGAGAGATAATCTTATTAAGCAATGTAGATTAAATTCTCACTATTCAAAGTGCTAAAATTAATTATACACTTATTCAAATTATTATATTAATTATCTTTGTTTCCATTTTCTTGGTTGTCATGAATTTAGGCAAGATTAAATTAGCACAAATCTTTTTATTAAGCCTCATAATTAAATCTTTTAGTTATGATATTCGTTTTAATGAAGTTATGATAATTACTGGAATTTTACAAGATTTACTGTCCAATGAAAGAATAGCTTATGGCATAACCTTTCTCTATTAATCTTACAAGAGAACTATTTTATTAATCTTTATTGGCATGAGAATAACCAAAGTGTAGTTTTTAATTTAATTGCATGAATTTTCATTATGGTTTCATAATTAAATTCAAATTATTACTTTTAATTCACATTTTATTATATGCATGTTTACATATTTCTTTAAGCCTAAAGTTCACATTTGTTAGCCATGTAATGAAAGAACACAGTTGACATACCACAATTGGCTGGGCCCACTTGTCAAAGGAAGAGAGAGAAAGATAGAGAGGAGGGGTGTTCGGCCAGAGCAGGGCCGAAACAGAGGAGGGAGGCATCGGGGCTAGACGGCGACAACGCCGGCGGGGTTGGTGAGGGGAGGTGCTGGCAGTGGCCAAAATGGAAACCCCTCAAATTGAGGATGCCCTTGGGGGTGGTGCCTCCGGCCGGAAGGCGCAAGGGTGGCCGGTGGCGGCAGGGGCGATGGGCGCGGCGAGCAAAATGGGGCGTTGGTGGCCGGAGAGAGGAGAGAGTGGAATAGGGTGAGCATGAGTATAAGAGAGGCGTAAGGAGCTCACCTAGGGGGTCGGAGGAGCTGGTGGCACAATGAGGGAGTTGGATGGCTCTCGTGGCGCGAGTTCAGCGACGAAGGACTCGACCAGCAGTTAGGGAGCTTGGCACCGAGGAGCTGCACTCACAAATGAGGAATCGGATGGAGGTCGGTCGAGGAGGAGATGGCGGCGAAGCGGTGATGGCGGTAAAACGAAGAAGGAGTGGGCGGCGTGCTCGGGCAATGAATCTTCAATTAATTGAGGGGAGGTATAAGATGTCGGAGGCACGCCGTGACGGTGGCTCGTGGGGAGTTTCACCGAGGCGGCCGGACGAGGTGGTGGCCGGCGAGGGCGAGAAGGCAGCTCGGCCTTGCTCTACTTTGGGGAAGATGGGTCGAGAGTCATGGGCTCTTTATAGCTCGGGGAAAGGTAGGTGGTGGTTGGCGCATTGAGGCGAGCGCAGCAGAGGAGTAATGCGGGTGGTGGCGTCGTCGCGCATGGGCGGTCGTGAGGCGGTCAGGGCGCAGAGGAGCCGTGGTTAGCCGGTGGGAGGCGGCATTGAGCGTGGCGGTAGGGCTAGCGGACGGGGTGCGAGGGTAGGGAAATGCAAGGGATGAGGCGGTGATAGGGTGCATCTGTTGGGTGTACGGCGCAAAGGCAAAATAGGGGCGGAATCAGGCGGCTCGGCGGCATTTTGGCCGGCTTGGCACGACGGGAGGAAGAGGCAGGAGAAGGAAGGAGGAAGGAAGAAGGCGGCGGAGAAAACTTGGTTCAAATTTTTGTATTCAACATTTGAATTTTAAGATTGTCGAGTTTTGGGAGATAATTTTTAAATTTCGGAATTTGAATTTTCGGATATGAAAATTGGATAGGAAGATTTTTATATTGGTTTCAATTTCCATTCTTAGTTTTGAATATCCGGATTCCAATTTTTAGACTTGAATTTAAGACTTCCAAGGGAATTTGGATTTTCTTCGTTTGATTTTCAATCTTGGTTCTTGATACCAAGGTTTTAATTTTTATTAATCGAGTTTTTGGCAAGAACCCCAAATCAAGAAACACGAATAAACGCCAAAATTTTGAGATACACTGAAAACAATTAAAAGATTTTACAGTTTTTGCAATTACAATAATTCCCATTTTGGGATGTTCCAGACTATTTTCCACTGCATAATGCCTCTCGCGAACAGTCAGAATTCAAAAATTTAAAACCATAAGCCACAACATAAAAGAATCCACCCATCGGATTGTATTGTGGGTTTTTTTCCATTGGGTGAGAGGAGACTTAGGGGTGAAAACAGAGCCGAACTCAGTCGGATTATCTGGCTACTGAATTTAGATTTATCGAATGCGGATACTTATATCTGAATCCAAATAGAAAATGGATCCGAAGTTAAATGTTAAATTGGCGAAGTCCTGGATATCGGATGTGAATCCGGTATGATTTGACATGGATTTAGATTCGGATTAGGAGTTGGATATCCGGATTCGGCAGAAATAACAGCAGTGGCTAGCTCATATGTATCTTTTGCATTTAATATCTAAATTAGACATATTATATATGCATTTTTATCATCTCGACGAGCCTGTCGTCATGGTGGACTCTAATTTGGTTTTTTTATTTTGGCATATTCTCCCATAAGACTTTTTGCATGTTCTTTTTAGCTAAATTTAATATATTTATAACCGATTTATTTGCAATATATCTAGATTAGTTAGATTAGTGGCAAAATGACACTAATAATCAATGATTATAAGATAAACTAGAAGAAAAAGGGCATACATATTACTATAAAATTGGTGTTAATTTTCTAAACTTTATTTGGGCCATAGGATATGAAGTTATCCTTAGAAGTTGTATTATCTGAATATCGATATGAATGATTCATTTATTCTTTGTCGACATTTAATGCGCACTTATATGTTAGAGTCAGCATGTATCAATTTAAAAGGTTAAAATAATTTTGTGTCATGTTTTAAATAGGAGAGCCTACGAATAATTATTAGAACACGAAGAATAGTTGAATCTGATCCGATCTAAATTCGTATCCGATATTTGTCTAGTCTGCATTTATATTCGACGCTTGTCTGATTCGTGTTCGAATTTGAGAAAAAATATATGGGTACAAATATGGTTTACATCCCTAGAGGTGACTAAGACCTATGTGAAACATAAAAGTTTTACAAAAAATAGTTTAATTTTTGTAAGAACCAGAAAAAAAATCGGGAAGGAGTCTAGCTAAGATACTAGATGACCAATCGATTGTGTTTCATACTGGTACAAACACTTTTTCTGCTCCTTTAAATTTGGAGCGAAAAATATAGTAGTATATATGTTCCATTACTCGCGTACACTACACACAACCTACTCGTACCTTAGGGCCTGTTATTTTACTTTGAAGCTGGTGGCTTTTAGTTTTTGCTATAGTACCTAACTTTTAAACAGAGTATTTTTTCAAGAAGGGGTTTACAAGTTAAACGATGTACACGTTAAAAGCCCAACATCTGTACCATCCAAAATTGCAAGTGAGTATCTCTCTCCGTAATCAGACTGCAAATGTACCAAAATTCAAAATTTCACCAAAAGCCATAAGTCGCACTAGTTGTCAAACAGCCCATGGTACTACCACAAAATTAAAGGAATGTGGCGCGCGGATGCTCCAAAAAACTTAAGCTTTCGATATATAACTTTGGCTGTTAGTTAAAATTATATTGTAGCGGCTGTTATTTTTCTAAATTATTTAATTAAAAAATAAAAGAAATAAAAAATCCATTATATAGTTATGAATAATATAAAGAAATAAGACGAAAAAGAGAAGCTAAAAAGTAAAAGAATTTTAAATAAAAGAAATTAAAATTGGAAGACAAGTATTTTAAATAATTTTAATTTAAATAAATTAAAAACTAGAAATTAAAACCGTTTGATGTTGAAGTGGAGCAGATCCATCTCCTCTTCAATGAATACATGAGGTCAACAAGCCATCTAGCACAAGTAGGGTGAAAACGGATCGGATATTTTCTCGATCGACCAAGCCGCCGAATCCGAGTCGGATTGAATTCGGATAGTTATGTCGGATAATTATCGGATTCGGAGTCGGATTCGGATAGTTATGTCGGATAATTATCGGATACGGATTCGGATTCGGAAAATAACTATCCGACGGATACGGATACTATCCGAGATTTTATCGGATAATACCCGGATATATTTTTCGGATATCCGGATTCGGAGTCGGATTCTCGGATTCGGATAGTCGGATTCGGATAGTCGGATCCGTCACAATTACTCTTTGGTGGTATTGTCCAGTTGGAGAAGCCTTTTGTGTATGCCTTTGTACCATCTATATATGTTTTTGTTACATTAGATTACATTACATTTTCTAGCGCCTATATATACATAAACTTGTCGATCACCCCAAGGTGTTCCATAAAAAACTACATATTTGCATGTGGAGCTTGATAGTTTTTCAACCAATTTATTACATTATATTTTCTACCCGTCTATATATGCTTTTTGTATTCCTACGTAATATCCGACGAGATATTCGTTATCTTATTCGCATCCGCTTCGTATTCGTTCCGTATCTGTGACCGATACTATCCAGATTCGTATTCGTATCGGCCCTATTCATATTCGAATCCAAATCCAAAAAAAATATAGGATAAAATATAGAATAAACAATATCCAAACAAATTCTACCCGTTTTCATCCCTAACCACGAGCTTCGAATACATCCAACGATGCGTCAGAATCGCATCACCCACCCCACGTGGTTATGTCTGTCATTATTGCTTCGAGGACTTACTACTGTCGAGCACTGACAAGTGACAACGCCACAGGAGAAAATTAAACACCCTGGATTTTTTATCACTTATAACTTATTTTTACTATTTAATATTATATCTAATTTATTTTATACTGTAGTTGCTGGTAGTATTTTTATATAATTAAATTTAAGAAAAGGTAGAAAAATATATTATCCCATCACGAACAATGCAAATGAGTAAAAAAAAGAAAAATGCAAAAATCCCAAAATAGCCAAAACCCTAGAAAAATACGAAATTAAGAAACTATAAGCCAAGAGTGAGTTCTTTTGGACTGTGGTTTATAGATTAAATTTTTAAATTTTGGCTGTTTGTGAGAGGCAGTACGCAAATGAAAATAGTTGTATGCGATTTTGGTCGGTACAGCTGAATTTAGTACACTTTTACTATAATATTTCTGTAGACTCCGTCTTAAATAAATACGTTGTTTAAAAGTTAATCACTATAATATAAATTATAAGTTATAAATCATGAGTGAAAAAAACGCCTAAATGTTCCGTGGAGAAATCGAAATGAGCTGGGCAAGCAAGAACGAAACCATGGCTCGGTAAAAAGGACGTTCTTAGGGCGTGCTACTATGTGCAAGGTGATCAGATATGCATGTGGCCGGCATGTGGGTAATGACAAACATATGATCGAGCACGACAAGCGTGTTAATTCGTTCTACACCGGCCCCACTTTACGGGCGTAGGTATTACGATATGATGGAAGGAACAGGTCGATCGGTTTGGTTTTGGTTGGTGTCGCAACCTGGAGCGTATCGTCTATTCGGCTTAGCTGCCCGTGAACACGCCTTAAGTAGGTCACCTTTTTTTTGCTTTTTTAGGCCACCTTTTTTGTTGTTGTTGTGTAAGTTTCTTGAACTTGAAATTTTGTTTGGTCTGTTTTTATAATATATCTCTTATCACTAATTTATTTATCAATTGTACCGCTTAAGATATATCCCTATTTTTATGTGATAAGTCAATTATGGCATTTACTGTCCGCTTCTAGATGTAATTTTGAGTTTTGACCGATAGTTTTGTAAGTACAAAGTTGTAGACCAAAACAAAACTAAGTGCTTCTCGGCATAGCAATAGATGTTGTTTCGTATGTCCAATAAATACTTGCAGGGGACGGAATTAGAACGAAAATAATCGGCGCTCATCACTTCACCGTATATATAATAATATATATAGTTTTTAAGTAATCTTGTTCTAAAATAGTAATGTGTTCAGTAATTTTTAGCATCACTACTTCAACATAATCGATGACAGCGTATGATGATAAAGTAGTAATCAAAATACTTACCAAATAAAAAACCCGATAATAATATTGATTAGTTATAGCAAACTTAAAGGACCATATGAGAAAGTCTAGAATAGTGTTGTAATGAAACGTTGCAAGTTTTATTGAGTGGTGAAATGTTTGTGCAAAGATCGTATTTTGTTTGTTCTGTTTTCTGAAAGTGTCAGAAAAATCGGAACTACAATAGGTATTTATGCGGTAGTACCGTTGTTGTGAGCGCGATCATACCGCACGAACGGTAGTTCCAATCTGAGTTGCGGTATGTTTTTTCCAGTCTGATTTGGTGGTTGTAAAGCGCTTTGAGAAGGAGTAAAACCCGGTGTGTGAGAGAGTAAAACCCGGTGTTAAATGGGTTTAACGGTTATCCCCGGTTTGGCCTAATGGGAGAATCCATTAGGTTTTGGTTCGTGTTGTGAGTCTATATAAGGGAATGAGAGGCAAGAGCTAGGGTTTTGGAGTAGGTTGGCTAAGCCTTTTGGTGGCTAGCTCTTCCTCATTCCCATGTGAGATTAGGGTTTCTTAGGTTGGAGCCTTGTGTGTGTTTTAGGCTTAGACCTCTGCTATTGGCTGTAAAACTTACTTTTCAAGTAAGCAATACATCCATCTTTGATCATCGTCATGAATCATTCATGTTGTGATTGATTTGCTCTTGATTTGGTTGGTTTTGATATCTTGTCTTCCCTCTTCTTGATCTTGCTGTGCCAAGGACGTAAATGAGATGGAGATAACATCATAAAATCAATCTCTTATCATCTAGGCATTTTGATAGCAAGTTCATAAAGAAATCTGGTTTTGCTTGTTTTTTCCTCATCGAGTGCTTTCTTGTTTCAAGGGTTTTTGGGTCGTGTTCTTTGGTGTTCTAGCTTGCTGTGAAATATGAGAACACATCTAGTACCATCTTGGTCATCATCTACCCACGAGCAAGTTCTAGTAACTGCTTGGGGTTTTGACTCGATTTTGGTGCATTTTTCCTTTAAACCGAAAAATGTCTCAACTTTGGTCATGATTTTCATAATTATTTATTAGAATAGGTTCTTGATATACTAGAAAAGATCTATGCAAGGTTTTATATCATTTGGGACTACGAATCAAAAGTTCCACTGATTCTTAGTTTTGAACTTGTGCTGAAATCACTATTCATCGAGGAAAGGTAGTACCACAGTGTAAACAAAGGTACAACCAAAAAACCATAGTACACTATTGATTTTGCTGGTTTCTCTCCAAAATTTATGCAGTTTGTCTTGCTTGGTTTGTGGTGTTTCTCATCCTAATCTTTACAGTTTTGTAGCTATTGGAGTGAAGGATTATTAAATACTTAGGAAAAATTTTAAGCCACCATTCACCCCCTCTATTAGCATCTTCAGTCCTACAAAACTGAAGGAACTAAGGACGAAACCACAGACAAAAGTTGGTTGGCACTGATAAAATACATCATTCAACCTCAATAAAGAGAACAAAATTACTTAAAATTTTTAAGTAAAAAATAGTAGAATGATCAAATGTAAGTTAATGCATTATCTGTTAGTATTTACGTTCTTTCAAGTTCATGAAGCGACGAACCATAACATCATTAGTAATTTTTGTCAATTCTTATTTCTCAACATAGCAAATTAGTGTATCATTCATGAAATTATCACTAATTAATTGAAAAGTTAGTTAGATATTTATATGTTCAATAGTTCAAAAACAATATAATAGCAAATATGTCCAATGGCTTACTTACTTGACATTGTGGTCAAATACTACAATTTTGCCCCCGATTTGCAATAAGTTAGGTTGATATTCTAAAAATCAAAATTGAAACTCTAAGTCTTAACCGTACAAGTCGACAAAAATAATTTAATAATCATCACATTGAAACCCTAACTCACAAATTGAAATAATTAAGAGAAATTTAGAACAAAATACATATTGATCAGGTGGACATAAGATTCCTTCGGTCGGCAAGGACGTAAGGCACTGGGGGCTAGGCGACGCCACTATGAGATGGTAGCCGAGGGCGGCCAGTGGCACCGATTTTTCCCATTCTCCGATGACTAGTCGCTACCTAACTGGGTACGGCTATGTGGCGGACGTGGTGCACACCTCCTGACCGATCATACGAGATGAACAAGCGTCAAGGGTTACTGCCAGGTGACATGCTTGGGATCATCAAATAGACGCCGTGGCCTGTTGCAGTCCTCCCTCTTACGTTGGCTCAAGGGCTAGCTTAGCCTGTTGTAGTTGCCTCATGGACCGACAGGCGAGAGCTTCTCGTGGATTGTGCTAGCTATTAGGAATTTGGGCTACTAGTGTTCCTTCATTGTGTTTCAAGAGAAGGACCGGTGCAATGAGTTTTGCCTAGGGGTTCACACATAGAATAAAAATGTTAATCTCTGCTAAATTTTTTTTAAACCCGATAGCCTGTAACACCAAGACCTGCTATATGGTTCCGCCCCACGATACTTCAGTACCAAAGTGTTGCTTTGGGGTTGAATGATGCTTCCCCTACACTATAATAGTTTGTAATAACAATACTATATAAAATGAAGTCAGATTTTGATTTGATATCTCTCCATGGGACTTTCTACTGTGTTTGGAAGGTACTTGCGGTATACCCCCTCAAAAAAATATCAACTATTGATGTACAAAGGGGCAGCTTACGAATAAAAATTTTGTGAACATAGATACTTAGTAATTCTTGATTGCCTAAGCCCTTAATCGTCGGCCCATTTTTTCCAACATATTCACTCTTGCTGTTTGTGATCTGGCATACCAGTGCATCTCCATCTATGCTCCTCCAACCCATTGGCAGAAAGATTTTCTAGGTGTTTACAAGATATTTTAACTGGTGCTTGCAAGATATTATAACCGTTCATTAGCTACAATCCAATACTCCACGATCAAAGGTACATACGACGAGGTACTTAAATTGTGGGACATGCATTACTGTCATATCCGGATTTTTCAATCCAGAATCTCCTGTGATTACTGCATTATTCCCTGGATCAGTAGATAATACGCACAGGTACATTGCTGATTCATTTCATACATCACTTAAACAGTAATATTACAGACCATTGTTTAAATTACACCACGTCGGACGATAGTTTACAAAAGAGGCACTTAGGCCGAATGCCATCAATATATACAAGCAGCGGAAGAGAAAGCAAAAGTAGGACCATAACCTCAGGCAAGCGACTGGGGGTAATGTGTGCAGTATATATTTTCTAGATTTAGATAATATATGTGCACACAATGCCTTAGGTCTAACTTGTCTAGGTTCGGAAAATACGAACGGCAACCTAATTCCCATCGTCCTTCCTTCCTTCGTGGCTGTATGCCTTCATAATCATAATGATCATGCGCCCTGCTCTGCTTTTGGTAATGCGAGTGTGAGCACACTAACCGCCATGCTCAGCGAGCCATCACACAGAATGCAGTAATAGTATACTGGGCTGATCAAGGGAGGGCTTAGGTTTATTTTATTTTGCCAGAAATTGCCTTTACAATACAGTACATAGAAATCCCTATGGCCTAGCAGTTTTTGAAAGACACAAGTTTAGTGGAATGTAATCATCTTAATAGTGGTACAGAGCCCATCCACCATTACATGGCCTCTGCACCTTATATCATCTTTCAGCATTATAGTTGCCTATCTTACCACCGGGGCGACACCTGACAATTCCAAACTAGGGCCTTTCACCGCCTATATTTTCCTTTTCTCCCACAAATCATTTTTGAAATAGAACTATATCTAGTTAAGTCCCCATGTTCGCCATGACCGTAGGCACGGCTATTCGAATAGTTTTGACTCTGCAGAGTTTGTACACATTCCCACAAGAGACCCACAACTCGTTGCTCCACATGATTCCTTAGTCATATGGTTGAGCGTGCCATCACGTTGACTTTTCAAATATCTAGCCTCTTCGTTATCTCACCCTATGGGCTTATCCCACTTGGTGGGTCTCATACGTTGCACGGATGTTTCCCACAAATACTAATGTAGCTTGCCCGCCTCCCGCAACGCTAGTACAGCCTAGAAAACTTCACCCTCCCTTGGTGTCCCTTTAGGCCTTCCCTTGCCCTTGCAGATCCACTCCTATCCACTACCGGTGAGATGAGTCCGGAGGTTTCGATAAGTTTACTTAGCCATGTTGTATTTTACAGACTTGTGGTTGTACGGTTTTACACAGGCTAACATGACAAGATTCGGTCCTTAGGGTTATCTGAGTGGTTCTACCACATCCCATACTCTTTGTGCTTCCCCTGCACCACATACCAGCCCCTCAAAACATCCACCCGGATACTAAGCAAGTTTGAGGCTTTTGGAGCATAAAATAACAGCTCAAATTTCTCTCAAATATTCCCACCATGACCGCCCAAATCATTGTCATATTTGCAAGTGAGATATTTTGGGACAGCTAAGCGTCCCGCTTAACTAGCAATACTAAGCAAGACGATATATCATAACTCTATTTGTGAAAACTATATTATGATAGTTTTGCTATGGCGACAAGGTTCACATATCCCAAGAGTTTCAACAGGCAATACTAACAAGCATAATAATAGGTGTATATCTAAACCCTATAAAAACTGAGCATATCTTATCACATAAAATAATAGCATGCACATGGATAATTTAAAGGAAATTAATTTGCATAAACATGGGTTCAACATGATCAAAGTGATAACTCGCCTTGGTCACAAGTGGTCCGGCTCTTGATGCTCTGGGGTTGCTAGGTTGGCTGCCTCGGTGTCTTCCTCCCGAGCCTCGTATGCTATTTTAATCGACGCAAGATTTGCATAAAAGAAAAGCAACAAATCACTCCAAATAATACCAAAATTCAAATGAACTCTAAAATTATGATTTTAGTTCCATTGATAGATCTTGAATTTAGACAATTTAGAAATTTGTCTCACTCAATTTGGAGTTAAAATGAAGAAGTTATGCCATTGTGAAATTCTCGCCAGATAAATCCTAAATTATTAAATTTCGGCGGTGGGGCCCACATGTCATAATCGCATATTTTTATTTTCTTTACTAATTTCTTTTATCGTCTCTGACGTGATGGGGTCTATATGGCGCGACTGGGTGTTCTTGCCCATCGACGGTGGGGCGGGTTGGGCGATGCCTCGCTCGGCAACATCGACAGTGGGTCCCACACGGTATTGATCCACAAGTCGGTGGCCCGCCTAATGTGTGGGACCCGTCTGTCGGCGAGCTCTCGGTCCGGCAGCCCACCGACAGTGGGGCCCTTGTTAGTCATAATATTAAAGAAATGGCTCAACCCAAAGACGCGAGCCGGGGCTCGAACGCCACGGGAGCCGTGGGAGGGAGAGTGCGCTAACCAAGTGGGCGGGAGGCTTTGCCCACCCACTAAGGGCGATTTACCCTTTGAGGTAGCTCGGGAGGCGGTGGCAGGAGGTCGAGGCCGAGGGGGTGGTGGTGGTCGACGGGGGTGGTCACGGGGTCTTGGTGAAGACCTAAACGCGTTCCCGAGCTGCGGTGAAGCCGATGGAGGGTCGGCGGGGCCGGGTGCACGGTGGCGGGCGGCGGCGTGCGATGGCGGCGGCTCGGGAGGTGCTCGGCGACGGCGAGCTACAAAGCGGGAAGCTCGGGCGGGCGGGCCGGCTTCACGGTGCTCGGAGGTGGTGCGGAGCGAGGAATCGGGGTGAGGTGGCTTGGCGCGGATTGTCCCACGACCGGAGATGGGGAAGAAAGGGCGCCATGAGCTAGAGGCGAGAGAGGCCCAATGGGCACCGAGGAGCTTGTGGAGGTGTGGGAACTCGGTGGAGGCCTTGGCGCTTTTATAGGCGCATGGGTGAGGCCAGATCGGCGCCGCCCGAGCGGTCGCTCGGCCGGATTTTGAGCAGAGGGGATTCGGGGTGATGGTTTGCCACCGCGTGAGGGGGCGCCGAGCACCGTGGCGCGGCATGGGAGGCCTCGAGCCTGCGCCGAGCCACGCGGCAGGGCGGCGGGTGGCGCGGCCGGACAGACATCGGCTACCGGTCCGAAGGCGGAGGGAACCGCTGGTCCGGCGCGCGCGGCCGCGGCCGGGCCATGAGCGAGGAGGGCGCGGGCGGCGCGCCCTGTGAGGGGCAACATGAGGGAGGTGTGTGGGAGGAAGAAGAACAGAGCGGGGGGGAAATCGGTGGGCGTGAGTTAGGGAGTTAGGTTGGCCGTGGTGCATTTCGGCTTTCTAACTTTTTTTAATTTTTTTTTTTTTTTTCTTCTTCTTTATTTCATTTGTGTGCATATATGTACACACACACACACACACGTATATATATATATATATATATATATATATATGTATATATATATATGTATATATATGTATATATATGTATATATATATATATATATATATGTATATATATATATATATATATATGTATATGTATATATATATATATATATATATATATCTATATATATATATATATATATATATATCTATGTATATATATATATATATATATATATATATATATATATATATATATATATATATATATATATATATATATATATATCTATATATATATATATACACCTTCATGTATTTCCGCACCTATTTTAGAGAGACTTATTTGCATATAATTTTATCATTTCTCTACATTATATTTACATATATATATATATATATATATATATATATATATATATATATATATATATATATATATATACACACATGCATTTCTTTATTGTACTTTATCCGACAATTCCTTATCATGATATCAAATAAAATTTCTAAA
The DNA here is from genome assembly GCA_036346245.1 of Bonia amplexicaulis. Taxonomy (NCBI): domain Eukaryota; kingdom Viridiplantae; phylum Streptophyta; class Magnoliopsida; order Poales; family Poaceae; genus Bonia; species Bonia amplexicaulis. The sequence continues at coordinate 13,823 of JAYGGG010000496.1, read as the reverse complement.
TTTTGGGACCAAAATCTATTCCTCTTTATCGGATCATCTTTTCGATTCGCATTTTAAAATCTTGTTTCCTAGTGTTTTACATTTTATCCTTTGGAACCTTAATCAAAATTTAAGGAATGCCTTAAAATTAATTTCAAATCAAAACACAAGGCAAAATAATGCAAAAAGTTTTATATTTCTAAATTATAATTTTCGGGATGTTACAAATCTACCCCTTAAAAAGAATCTCGACCCTAGATTCAAATTTAACCGTGAACAACTCGGGTAATCTCTTCTTAGCCGGTCTTCGCTCCCGTGTAGCCTCCTTCTTTGAGTGATGGCTCCACCGCACTGCAGTGCGAATGTGTGAGACCATGTGGAGGTCACCCATGGTTGTGATGAGTAATTGACCTTGGTCTAGAAAGATTGAGTTTGGTTTTGAGGTTTGGGTGACTTTGCAAAGTTGTAAACCTTGAGAATAGTCTGGACCACCCACGACCACTGCTCGTAGTTAGAACCAAGTAATGCGTTGAACCGAGTGGTCAAGGCTCTTCACCTTATTGGTCATGATCGAAAGACGCGACCACGTTATCCAAAGGTTGACATGCAGTAACGCAACCGTGGTCGGTGACGGAGGCGCCGAATGGCCTTAATCCAAGTCGCTCCGCCACGCTGGCCATGGTCGGATGTCGAGATTGGTTTACGACCGCTGTCCTTGGTCGAAACCTCGTAGATGCATTTTCGAGTGGTGGAAGGCTCTACGACCACGCTGGTCATGGTGGAAAGCCATGCGACTGCCACCATTTTGGGCATGGTCAAGGTCACCCAAGAGGTTTGCGACCACCGCCGTGGCCTGAGGGCACCAAAAGGAGTTACGACCACCGCAGAGCAAATTGAACGTAGTCGGAAGAGTTTAAGACCACCTTGACCGTGGTCGGGTGGCGTACAACCACGCTGAATGTAATCGGAAGCCACCGGGAGTTTACGACCACGCTGGTCGTAGTCGCAGTCATGGTGGGGTTTACGACCACGTGGTCTGTAGTCCGCACTCTGAAGTCAACCACGCTACGCACCGGGTACTCGCGGTTCGACCACGCCAGAGTACGACCACGCCAGGGTACTCGCGGATCGACCACGTGTTGCGATCGGTGGCTCGAGTGTCGACCACGCTGGCGATCGGAGCATCGACCATGTTATCACGGATTGAACGTGGTCGAAACCGCGTCGACCACGCTATCGGCAGAATGACCGTGGTCGGCCGAGTTCATTCAAACCGGTCGATGAGCCCATATGATGTCCGATTATGTTGGGACTTGATCGTATGGGTTCCTGGTGATGTTGTGGACCTTGTGGACTTGTTGGTTCATACTCTTGACAGGGTTTGTCAATGTCTATTTTCTGAGGAAAAGGTGTGAGCTCTGTTGAGCTATGCAGAGTGTGGTCTGCTTGTTTTGTGCGGTGCTATGTGACGGTTTGCTTGTCTATGTGGTCACAGGACTTCTGAGCTATTTCATGGTGAGGCGGGAGGACCGGACTAGGCACGGGAGGTGTTGAGGTCCGACGGTCGGAGACGCCAAGATGATCGAGGTGGTGAGGTGGTTGCGGCCGGAGACGAGGAACCAAAGTCGTAGCTACCGTGATGGTCACGACGTGCAACGACGTGGAGGACTGTGACTAGGCTCGTGGAGGAGCCGAGGTTCGATGGTCGGGAGGTCGGGTGCGCTCGTTGGCGAGATGGACCGGACTAGACTTAGGAGAAGTCAAAGTCCAACGGCCGGAGACCCAGGCGCAGCCACCGTGGTCCATCGATCGAAGGCGAGCTCGGTTGTGGCGAGGCATGGACGGTTGGGACGAGACACGGCCGTTTCGGGGTCCGTAATCACCGGAGGTGCCAAGACAACGAGGTGCAAGTAGGTGCAAGCGTGGGCAGAAGGCGGTGGGAGGGCATTTTGGAGAAATGCCAAAGCCGCAAAGGAAGCTGTCCCTCCGTAAAGCACCGAGAAAAGAAGTGGATTCTGCTGGCGCTAACGGGCAAAGTGTGGGTCTCATAGGATAGCGTGCAAAGCATTTGAGTTAGCGGGCAAAGTGAGTGACAAAACCGGTGTTAGGTGGGGTTTACGTTATCCCTAGTGTGGACTAATGGATGGATCCATTAGGTTAGTCTCGGATGTGAGGCTATAAAAGGGAGAGGGAGGCAAGAGTTAGGGTTGAGTTGGTCTGGCTAGGCCTTGGAGGCGCCCTCCCTCCCTTGGGAGTGTATCTGTGTGTGATTGCTCTAGGGCTAGAGCTTGTCCTCCTGTGGGAGTGGTTGCGAAACCTCCGTGTTATGATTTGAGAGGACTCATCTCTCCGTACTTGTTAGAGTTTATCTATGAGATGGGTCCGTGTTTGTGATCCGGGTTGAGAGGTCGTTTTGAGATGTTTTCATTGATTTATTTGCCATCTCTTCATTCTTAGTTCCTTCGTATTTCCTTTGAGAGTTGGCTTATATTTGATTTGCTCGTAATCGAGAATATGTCTCAAGGCTAGTTGGCCGCCCATTCCCGAGAGCAAAAGTTGATTTGGAAAAATCCTGTCTTTCGGTCTCGCCAAGTGAGTCTCTGCTTCTATTTTTGTCCGCATCAATCTCTTTGGCCGAACAAAGACTTTGGTTTTCTTGGTATATTCACTTCTAGAGATCATGTTCTTGCTAAGTTTGAAGTTTCATGTGCTCGATCTCTAATTCAAAGTTCTTCAAAATCGCCCGCGGTCGTTCGCCTCACGATGCTCAGATTCGCTTTGCCGTATTTAGACTTTGCGTCTTCTTTAGCGCCGACCGCCTTGAGGAGACCGGTCGAAGGAAGTCCGACTTGAGAATACAAGTTTCGCTTTGTTTATCTCAAGTTTCAACCGGTCTCGAACACTTCCTTTGTGGTCGAAATCGCCATTGCTCACGCTCCATGGTCGCCGCTCCGACAAAAGTAGTACTTATCGCTTGCTCGCCATTTTCCGATCGAGTATCGACCACGCTCTATTTGCATCCGAACGCTGCCTCGCCGACCGGTCCAATCACGATGTTCGACTTGCCGCCACCGACGGTTGGTTCGACCAATTCGGTGTCGCACGACTTCCCCGCTCGGCCGCTTTGTTCATCGCTGATATCGAGCACGCTCGACTTTGCGCCGCTTAGAGAGTATTTTAAGGCACCATTCACCCCTCCGTTGCCGCCTCGGTCCTCTGTAATGGTTTGATTTCGGTCTTCTTTTCCACCATGTCCGTGATTTTAATTGACGCCTTGTAGGTCGTCGCCTCGATCTCAATTGCCTCCATCGGGTCGCTCTCGATCTCGCTTAGCTATAACACTATGAAGCCGAAGATACATGCTTCGAAACCTAAAAGATCTCAACAAGAAAAGAAAACGAGATAAGGAAACCAAAGAAGATCAGAGAGCAGCAACTAAAAGCATGTCTTGAGGCCGGTCTGACCGCCAGTGAGATAGCAGTCTGATCGCCTACCCTCTGCCGGTCTGACCATCGAACCACCGCCGGTCTGACTGACAAGCGGTAGTACCGTCGTGAAGAGTGGTAGTACCGCCGATGAATGAATTCAGCGAAAGAAATAGAGGTCAATCGAAAGCAGAGAGGCCGGCCGCTTGCTTAAGAACTACGGCCTAACCGCCGGTCACTTCCGGCCCGATCACGGTGAACGAGCGGTTTGACCGCCAAACCCTAGCGGTCGACCGGGTGCAAACCCGGCCTCGACCGGAACAGACTGTTTGATTTGATTTTCAATTTCGCTCCCGATGGTCGAAAAGGCATCAAAAGCGAGAGACAAATCCTTGGCCAGAAGCAGACTAAAGCAAAAGGGGGACAAAAACGCAGAAGATTTTGGGCTGCAAAAAGAAACACTAAAAGAAGAAAAGCAAACTGAAAAGGGAAAGTAGCTGAGGCCTGAAGAAAACAGAATACAACTGAAATCTTGTCAGCACAGAAACTATTGAAGAAGAACAGAAAGACTGAGATGAGCTTCGATTGATTTGCTCCTCTTCCGACAAGATTGAAACTTCAAACTAAATAGCAGCTCGGTCTCAGGAACAAGAAAATTATAACAAAAGAGCAAGGAACCAGAATCTGAACTGAAATATGAAAACCGAACAAAGAATGAGACTGACAACCAAAAACTTATAGTTCTTGAATTTTTCATCAGGAAACCTTTAAACACAGTAGGAAATGGCCTCAGAACAAGAAACACAAAGTTGAGAACAACCTTTTCAAAGAGAAATCAAGAGCTCCAAAAAGCTCTGCCTTCAAACCCTAGAAAAACTGAAACAGAGGAAAACTGCAGGAGAACATTCAAGAGAAAAGGCGAAAGAAATCTTCTCTCGAATATGCTTAGCCAAGGGCTTTGAGGAACGATTCCCGCTCGAGACAAGAAGATCTGCAACAACTCAAACAAGAAAACTATTCAAAAAGAGCAGAAGCAGATAAGAACAGAGAGCTGCAACAGACTGAACAGAGGAGATTTAGACAAATGAAACACAGAGAAAGACAAGTAATCAGAATAACTCAAACACAATACTTCTCAGATAGAGTCAGAGACATGAATGATTATATGAGAGATTGTGTACATCCATTTCATTACATGTCTCACACCGAGAGCAACATACTCGAAAAGAAAATCAACAACACCACACAAGACCAACTGACAGCCTTACTCCCTACAATAGAAGAAAGAACCCACACACACAAACGTGGAGAGAAAACACAAAACTCTCACTTGGCACTAGGGAACACCCTTTCTATTTATAGCCTTCCACTACCGGGTTCGTTTCTCGCTTTACCCAATAACTCCACCAACTCTGCACTTTATCCATTAACTCGAACCGAATCCGCTTCCTCAAGCCTGAGTCAATTTTACCGAGTTGCTCCTCACGCTTCTTTCCAGAAGCTTCCTCTTTTCTTGTTGTCCACGCCTCACAACCACCTTGAGTCCGTGTCATCTTCGGCATCAGCATCATCTGTGCCTAGTCCGGCTATCACATGCCTTGCCACGACTTAGCTCCAAAGTCCTGTAGCCATCACAGACAAGAAAACATTACATAGCATTAATAGAAAGTACTCACGCACGAAACACTCAAATCAAACTCAAACTTTCCAGAACATGTGTCAATTACTTATCACAAATATGGGGTCACCTCCACATGGTCTCTCACCTTGATAATAAGTATGAAGGTTAGATAGATAATTTCATACCATATCAAGTTAGCAAGGGGAAAGTAAAATAGAATGTCCTTCCGAAAGGTACTGATAAGTCGATTATGGAGATCTCGACGATGATGATCCAAAGGCTCCGACTAAAATAGATCTAACCCCTCGCAATTACTACACCACTGCTCCGTTGGTTATCAACCGTGCCGAACACGGTTGACCATGCTAAGAAGGCTATCTCCTGCAAGCGAATCGAGAACACAAGCAAGAGAGCTCAAGATGCAATCCAAAATTGTATTACGAATAAAGATTAAGTTCACAAGTTAGGGTTTCTCAACTGAACATGCGGTGAAACTAATAAACAGAACAATCTCTTAAGAAAAACCCGAGAAAACTAAAGGGGTGTGGCCTCCTTAAATAGGAGAGCGGGAAACCGCACTTATCTAAGGAAAAGGGTGTGGTACTATTCATGAATTACTGTTCACATGAACAGTATGGCCGGCCCAAATAGACTAAGTGGTGATACAAGGCCCAAGGCCTACTGTGACTCGGACTAGAGAAGTTACATGACTTGTTTTGCAGTTTCTGATTGGCTCGGATGGAGTTTGGAGGTGCGACTAGATCCATCTAAAAGTAGACTCCAAGATCTTTCCAACAAGTACTCATGGACCTCGAGAAGCTTTCTGGATCAAAAGTTATGGCCGTTTGAAGTAGACGATGTTACAAAGACCGAATCTAAATCGAACTCGCGAATAGGACTTGGATTGCGCTTGACGATTCCACTTCTACACTTGAGCTCGCGTGGTTCTTCCCCATGGTTCCTAAGGACAATTAAATCATCATAAAAATTAAGTAGTATGCCATTCTTTGAAATATTTGTATACAAACTTAGGAACACATTTACCTGATGGTTAAGTTGACGTGCTCGCGCTCGAGTCACTGGTCCTTGTATCATAGTTTCATTTTGTTGAGTTTGTTGTGGAGTTGGCATAGTTCTATCTATGGAAGGGATGTCCTCATCAGGAAGCTCGACTACGTGGTTTTCAAGATCCCCTTATTTCGCTGCGCTGGGTGCATCTCCCACAGGTGAAGGTTGACAAGTACGGTGTCACTACCGTGGACCTCCAACCTGTCGGATACAAAGACGAACCATTCGCAGTTGCTAACTAAATTGTTCAAGTTTTTTATATAACCGATCCGGCAAATAAGAAGCGTCATGTAGTTCTTTATGGAAAAATGAGAATTGTCGGAGTAGAGAATGTAGTGGACGAGGACGAATACAATCAATTTGACGAGTTACCTCCTTTTGGAAATGGCATAAGGGTCAACAACGGACAACATAACGAAACTAGTTACATACGCATTGATCATCATGAAGGGATAATTTTAAAGGAAATAAGCAAGTGGAATGATAATGCGATATATATGTAGGTATTTGCATTTATGTATATAACAATGAATGTGTGTGATGTATATGTGAATTTGTATTTATGTATATAACAATAAATGTGTGTGATGTATTTGTGAATTTGCATTTATGTATATAACAATGTATGTGTGTGATGTATTGTAAATTTGCATTTATGTATATGTGAAATGTGTGATATATAGGTGAATTTTGAGAATGAGTCATACATATGTATCTCTATGTTCATTGGGTTGTTGTAAATAAATACACTCGTGAGGTCTTATTACAAAGGTCACCGGTTGGTGTAGGTAATAACTCCAAAGCGTGGAAGAGGGCTTATCACGACGGTTCTAGTTAAGAACCGTCTGTAATAAGCCTTCCTATATACACCCTCAAGCTAGGGTTTTGCGCATGTACTACAGTTATAGCGCTATACCAACCATAGCCCGTCGCCGCCTCCGTCCCCTGAGCCAGTCACCGGCCGCCTTCCCTGAGCCCATCGCCGGCTGCCATCCCCAAGCCCGCTCTTGCAACCGAGGTGCTCAAATTCTCTAGGGTTTTTCTCGACGGTATTTGGCAAGATCAAGAACTCAAGAGTGTTTGAGGTGTTTATCTTGTGCTTGTGAGTGGTTCTTGGCCGGAACTGCTTGTGGTCTTGTGCGGCATCCCTGTACCACGGCTTCCTTCTTGCCATGACTGAGAGAGGAAGAGCGGCATTGTATCTCCGTGAACCATCTTACCGCTTGCCACAGTGGGTTGATAGGTTTTTCTGGGACAGCGATTTCATCGTGTCTTGCCATTTTCGGTTTCTTCAGGTGTTTTCGAATATCATTGCACAATGAGTGTCTTCTCTGTTCTTTCTATGATCTGCTATTACTAGCTGATTATTCTATGATCTCACTAGTCATGTAGTGAGATTGGATCACAAATCTTGAGCTCTAGATTAGTAGTCCTTTCGGGTTGACTAGAGTTGTCAGAATTCTGTGCAGTCTGTGATCACCTGTTCATTTGCTTATAATATTTTAGCCTTACAGTTGTGGCCTTTTCATGTTCACGGAGATCTTTTCATGTTCACGAAAATAGCTCTACAACATCAACCGAAAGTTCATGTTGTAGAGCTATTTTCAATGATATTTTCCTATGGCCTTATTGCTGGCTGAAAGTAGTATCTAACTGAATTTCTTAGAGCTCAAGGTTTGATTCACATTTGACATATTCAATCAGTGAAGAGTACAAGACCGTAGTAGTGGGACGGCTAAGATTAAAATCTTGTGTAACCCTACATCTGAGAGCAACTAAAACCACTCTAACATGCTGATTTTAGTCTCTTATGTCTGGCTACTTTTGATAGCAGCATGTTACTTCAATGATCTATGTCTCAAATCTGAATATATGCTGGTTTTAGACTATTGCATGATATGTTGTTTAGATGGCTTAACATTTCCACCTGTTTATATCTTGAAGAAGTCATTTTATATCTAATTTGTCTTGCTTGGGCTATATTCTGTTATGCTAGAATTATAAGTAAATATTTGCTTATACCGCAATATTCACAACAGTATTTGGGTGACATATAGGCCAACATGTCATTCGCGTATTCTTCAACATCATCGTCGGATGTGTCCGCTCTAAAATCAAAACGTCAAGGAAGAGCACTATCGAAAAATCCCGAGGGCCGATTTACCATCACAAAGGTCGATGGATCTAGGACCCCTCTCCTTCCTTGCCGAGCAGCATGCGCATTTCAAAGAACGATCGGAATAGTTGCACGAGAACGAATTGAGATCACATTCGATTCGTGGAAGACCATGATTGAGACTCGAAAATGTGAGCTGCTGACAGAAATTTTTCATCGTTCGATATCCCAGAAGAACACCACGACTCCGTGCAACGACATGCCTTGCTAGCGGCGTGTAAAGCATGGAAAAACTTCAAGAGCGTGCTTGTCAAGCAGTACGTGGAGAATGATCTAATGCCCTTTCATAAGTACCCATTCCTAGAACCACAATGGGATAGTTTAAGACGATGAAGACGACCGAAGATTTTAGAAGTGCAAGTGCGGTGCACAAGGCCCTTTAAGCAAAAAACACACACCCCACAGACTTGGCACAGCTGGGTATGTGGGTAAAATCCCGCAGTGGAGGACGGAGGACGAACAAGCAATCCTACGGGACGAACAAACCATTTGCCACGATCCCGGATGGGCGCGCTCGAAATTGGATTAGAGCGAGGTCATCTACCACGTCATCGGGGCACATCTTCTTCCGAAACCCTCAGACCAGGAAGTGTCCCACCGTCTGGTAAGATATCGATCGAACTACGTAGCTTGTAATTACTCCACAACTTTGTAGGAAGTGAAATGACATGTCGAGCTCTTGCAGGAAGCGCTGAGTGTAGAATCCTCCCAGAGATCATTCCAGGCAACTAGGGAGCAAGATATACTCTCCGCGGCCCTGGAAAACAAGGAGCACTCGGGTCGTATGAGAGGCCTTGGGCTTTATGTTCCTTGGAAATATGGTTTCTCAGATGACTCCGAATTGGATCGGAGTAGGAAGAGAACCAAAGCTAAGTGTGAGGCACGGCTACGAGAGGAGATCAATACATCTCTTAGAGAGGAGCTAGATGATTACGTTAAAGATGAGATGCGAAGATATACAAAAATCAAGAGGTCACCGCTTCCTCAAGGCTAACAAGCCCCCAACCGTCGGAGTAGTTGCGCATCTAATCCTACGATGGAAAACGAGGCTAGATTTCCTGTGAATAACATCCTGATAATAATTATTATCTCTAGAATGCTCGATCCATTGATAGGCCTATTGGAGTAGCTAATTTTGTATCGTTATGTAGGAGCCTATGAAGTGCAAGCACCGTTCACTTGTGCATTGCTTGGGGCCAGACATGTCCATCTGCTCAAGGGGCCATAGTGCATCGTACACCTTTAGCACCACACTTGAAAAAGTTCATGTGGATGTGTGCATGCCAATTTCGAGGTCGTCCCGCTACCGAAGCCCCCTAACGATGAGATTGTGACTCTAGAGCAAGCCATTGGAACATTCATCTAGTGGCCCAAAAGCGACATCTGCCTGGAGGTTTCTTCACCGGCAGTCCACAAGGGCGCTCAACCGTAGCTACACACACCGGTGCCATCTCCACAAAGCCTATCTCCACCACCGCTACCTGCACCGGTGTCATCTCCACGGGTGCTATTCTCGATGAAGTAACTTACACCGGTGCTACCTTTACAGTCGACTACCATGAAGTCAACCTACAACCGAGGCAACAGGGGCAAATCAAAGAAGACCGATGATGATATCCCAAACCTGCCATTGGCCCGCAAATTCGTGCTAGGCGAGCCGATGATCGTCGCGGAAAAGCTCCTCCTAGCCCTAGGACTTAGTTGCTAGAGATTACACGCTTGGTATATGGAACATGTCAATAAGCCACAGGGAGAACGTCGCTCAGATATCATTGTCAAATTCAGGCCGGATCATTTACAGCACGAAGTTCATGATTATGTCTTCGCGGTGACCTTTGAGGATTTATTTGATCTTTTCACGCTTAACGCTCTCGACGCCTCACTCGTTCGATGCTGGACGCTCTAAGTGTGTACAATCACAGTCTCTGTTCATGTAATACCGATATATGTCATATATAATTTGTTGTTTTTCTATGTATATATATAGATATATGGCGACTGAAGCTAGATCATCCAAATCACCAATTGGTTTCCTGGACTCACGCTTGGTCGCCATGGATACCATCAACGAGGATGCATCCTTCGTCGAGAGGTATATTACAACAACACTGCTGACTTACTGCGATAAGGAATTTGTTCTTATGTGCCACAATCAGCTGTTCCATTGGATTTTAATTATAATTATGCTAAAATGGAATAAGACAATATATCTTGATTCGCTAAGTAAGAATAAAACCGACTACACAGTTATCGACCAATTACTCAATAGGTAAGTATATTTTCTTCATACATAATTATGTTGTACTCTTTTCTTCCTTCCGAGTGACTAAGCTAATTTTTTCGAATCACGAAGGTCGTTCGCCACATACGTTGCAGAGACACGTGGCTCGACGCAAAGGGCCAAGCCCTTGCAACATGTTATAAATTTTCGGGCATTCGCTAGTACACATTAATTAATCCTATACAACACTTGGTAGTAATGCCTCTTGAATTAACACATTCTATTTTTTGCAGTGCCACTAGCAGCAGTCGGACAACACGTGTGGATTCTTGTTTGCCACCATATGAAACTACTACTCGATTTCTCAAAGATCACCAATTCTAAGTTTGTCAATCTTTTCACAATTATTTCATACTTATCACGTTATATATGTACGCACATTGATATTCCTATCGACAGGCTGCGCCCATATCTACAACTGCATTACAACAGCCCGACCTTGCACAAATTCGAGAAGAGTGCACGTACTTTTTGATGGCTAGAGTCATAAAATCGATGGAGAGTTCCACAACATACAATGATTTTTTTGTTTGGGACAAGGTTGACATTGATTGTAATTTTGTTAATGGATATTTTATTTCATTTCAATTAATTGATTTGCAAAATGGATGTTTTATATTTGTGAAATGAATTGAGATGTGAATTAGATGTATACATGTACATGTTGATCTGCTTGTTTCAGAGGGCATGGCTAGTATTTTCTGAGACTAACCAATAAACAGAAATAGATTTAGGGGTAGAAGAGAATAGCACAGACGGTTTTTAGATTTAACTAAAAACCGTATGTGCCAGTTGATAATCATGCATCGCTTTTAGTTAAAAATGTTCAGGATATTTGCATCAGCACGGTTCAAAAGTCGTGCTCGTGATGATCTCGTATCATTACTCCTATAAATTCAGACGGCTCATAAAATCGTCTGTGATGACGTTTCTGAACCGTCTGTAATAAGGTTTTCTGTAGTAATGCGACAAAGCTAGGTTATAACAATGGGCAACCATGCATCCCGTGTGGATTGGGTTGAAACTTGAAACTGACTGAATTAAATCATCGTTGTTGTTTTACTTACCGGAGACTAGGTAACTAAATGTTAAACTAAGTAAATGAACGTAAATTACTTAATTTTTCTAATATTTACAAACGATTGTCGTGTTAGAGGTGCTCTCCCATGATCTTGATTCTATACTTCAACTGAGGGTGAGGTGAGCCGATGGGGAACTACCAGAGAAGAGGAACCAAGGGGGAGAATCAAAGAATTGCCGATGGGTCGGAGGAGTACAGATGGAGATGCACCAGTATGCCAGGTCACAAACGGCAAGAGAGAATAGGTTGGAGAAAATGGGGCCGACGGGCCGACGGCTAAGGGGTTACTTGTGCCATTTAGATATTTTTTACACTTCTCTGTAGGATTGTGCAGTTTTGTACCGAACCGAAAAACCGCACTAAAAATCGAACCAAACCGTCAACTCGCTTGACCGGTATTCAGATTCGGTTCGATCCGAAAATGGCATTTCTCTGATTCGGTTTTTTCGGTAAAAACCGAGGAAAAACCGATTTTCCCGATAAAACCGAATAGCACACTCGGCGTCTCCGGAGTCCGGACTCCGGTCTCGGCCCACCAGGCCCAACGCACGCGAATGCACGCGGAACATCACACTTAGCGCAGACGTTCAACCCTAGCCGGCGTAGCTGCAGAGGCGCAGAGCGCACACGGCCACTCCCACTCACCTTCGCCTCGGCTCGGGCCCGCCAGATCAAGACCTCCAGACCGCATCCGCCGCAGCCTCACTCTCGGTCGGCCACTACTAGTCTTTACCCCAAGCGGCAAAGTGGTCATGGTGGTGGTCGGCATGGCGGCGGCGCCAGCAGACGGCCACCACCTCGCCAGATCCGCGACTCCAGATCACAGGTCCGCCTGCACTGCAGCCTCACTCTCTCTGGCCGGCTACTACTAGTCTACTACCCCAGCAAGCAGGCGCCCTGCGCCACACATGCCAAGAATGGCCACTGCCTCGCCAGATCCGCACTCCGCACTGACACCACTCTCTCCGACCTTCGGTGCTCCCCCCCCCAGGCTCGGTCGGCGCCTGGTGGCCGCCGGCTCCGCCCACTGGCTCGCGCCTCCCGCCTCCCGCCTCCTTCTGTCGAGTACTGAGTGGTCGACTCACCACTCTACCGTGTCATCTCCTGCTCTCCATTCACTAGATCTAAAATTGTAAATGCTCTAGAGTAATTCACTACCACTCTAACTCTACCAGGTCTTTCTCCTGTTCTTCGACAGCGCCGTTGGTGCTCTCCCAGACTCCACTCTAGTCCGAGCCGAGACCCAGCCTCCTAGTCCCAGGCCCGGACGCCGGCCTCCTCCCTCTCCCAAGACGCCGGAGTTACGGAGACAATAGGATCTTGCGAAGTAATTCCTCTCTGTCTCTCTGTTTCATTTGGCAAATACTAATTGCTAGAATTGGAGATTGGAGATTGCTAGTTGCCTACTGCCTAGTCTGTTGTAATGTTGTTGTCATCTGTGAAACTGCTCAACTGTTGTGGGCGTGGTGCGCCTGCAGAGAAATGCTAACCGTGAAACCGCATACCGATATATGTATTATGTAATGTGCTGCTGGTTAGTGGTTTATGATTTTAGTCTTTATTTGCTTGTCGCTAGCCGCCGCCGTCACCGGTGCCATTACCGCCGCAGCGTCGCTTGACTGCTTGAGTGATAATGTGATATACTGATATAGTGATATGTGTCCGCGGCGTCACCGGTTTATGAGCTATGCTAGTTCTCGGTTTGTCGGAAGCTTGAGGCCGGAATGTCTTGCTTGTCTTCTCTCACGGGTTCATACTTTACTTTCATTTGTTTTGTCTGCCATCGCCGCAGGTTGTTCGGTTGTGAGCCCGTGAGGCGTGTGTCGGATCACAGATGTTGTCCAGATCGCTGTGATGCTATGATACTTTGATGCTTTCATTCTAGAATGGAGAATTGAGTTTGCCTCGTGATCGCTGTGATGCTTTGATGCTATTAACGTTTAGCAATTTGTGCAAACTTTCGTAAACTTGGTATTAACCGATACCGTACCGAAATAAAATGGTATTTACTGATACCACACTATATTCTGGAAAATACCGTATTTCTCAAAATATAAAAACCGTATTTACCGATCAAATCGTATTTATCGAACCGTATAAACCGAAAAAACCGAACGAACAGTCCTACTTCTCTGACTGTGCTAACCAGGCCTCTATTGCACTACGTTTTTCGTACGTGACTTATGGATGGA